>CAJNDV010030491.1:0-14526 GCA_905221635.1 Symbiodinium sp. CCMP2456 | reverse complement strand
TTCCCCTTACATTTCAAGGAGTTATCTGGGTTATTTACTGGGCGATCTGGTGGCTTGGAATCTACGATCTCATTCTCATCTTACTTTCTTCTAATATATCTTGGTTCTTTACACCCGTTCCATACCATTATTTCCCTAGTAGTTGTTGATAGGTGATAATAATGAATAATAAGGAACTCCCACTATAATTACAGGAATCTTCTTACGTGCTACAATATTCCTAATTGTAAGAGAGGAGCGCCAGCCGTGGAATTCCTAAGCCAACTAACTAAATGAGTCCTAAGCTGGTTCATTGTCATGGAAATCCAGGTGAGATCATATGAAGCATGTTATCTTTAAAGGAAATAAAAGATCGTAATTCTTATTCATCTTTCTCCTATATGAATTTATTAAAGGAAATCAATATGCTTCTGACTCTTACCACCGTTCATGTCCTACATCCTCCTATAATTATAACCTCAAGATACCATTGAAATATACCAGAGAAGGTTCGTAATGTTCCAAAGACTTAATTTCTGGGTCTCCAAGATCTAAGGCCTGGTGTCAACTAGATAAAGGATAAGGTTCCAGGTCAGAAAGGAATAGGATGCAGCGGTTAGGTGTTTTATTTATTTAATCCGCTCCGCTTTCTTCTTTATGTTCTAATTTATAAATAAAACACCCAACCGTACAAAGGAAAGTTGGCATAGGAATGAGGATACAAGGCTGGAGGACAAGAGACACGAACTCCAAGCTCAAGAAACCATATTAGCGGATTCCCTTGTCAATAGGAGGATGGTGATTATAAAGCCTAATGATACAATATGAAGAGGGAATCCATGAATGTTTAATGAGAATCCTTCTTTGGTCTAGTTCTCCCTGTCACCTACGACTCTATGACTCCTCTAGGCCATCTATACCAGTCCTTGTCATCTAATCATAAAGGGATCCAGTCCAGGCATTATAAGTAAAGTTAATGACATCCAGGATTCTATCATCATTTGACTCATGAAGCTGTATTCCCAATAATAATTCTTAGTGACCAGGAACCGTCTGTCAAGGTTATTCCAGGAGTCTTCTAACCTTACAATTAATGGTAAATGATTATATGAGAAGGAAATGGTTCTTTGCTTTAATAATAAATGATGCGGTTTTAATGGAATAAAAGGTAACAGAAACCGTTCCTGAAGCCTTTAAAGATTTCCCTTATGACTCTAGGATACCAGGAATGAAGACTCCCGATCGTGGAAAACCAACCTTAATTATACCTTAGGCCTTTTACCAACGATTCCAACCATGAGCGGTGTCAGTGACCAGGAACTACATCCAACTTTAATAAGATCTTGGGTTTTATAATGGAAAGTAGGGTAAGGAATAAGAGTGAAACGCCTAGAATATGCCAGAGGAAGCAGTAAACAACCAAGATAGAAAGGATGGTGTTCATTGTTAATAAAAGCATCATAACTTCTCTTGTACATCTTCATATTTTGTTAGGTCTATCTTAACCTTGGAATCTTCTAGTAGTTATCTTTCCTATATGCTGAGTCATTAGGATGTAGGTCTGGTTCTCCATTATTCCAGGCTTCCAGAATCTACCTTCATGAGTCATACGTTGCACTTCCACCAATCAGGAAAATGTTCATTTGTATAATGGGAAATAAGGATCTCCTATAGAATGGTTCATTTCCTTTAATAATAGACCAAGAAATAGCCTGCCAAGGAAACCCGCTATCAAGGTCACCCAATATCCCATTAAAGTTTAGGTGAGTTCCCGTCACGTATTTCTCCATTACATATTACCACTAATCCCAACCTTATTATCCACCGCTAGTCCAATATTGAGCTAGAAGAATAAAGAGAATCTCCTCTAATATAATATAAGCAAGACAAACAATAGAAATGTAGAAGGATCCTGGTGGTTATTATGATTAGGATATGGTTCCAGGTTGTAAGAAGAGAAAGTAAAGAAGGATCCAGGCATTAATAAGATTTAGTTGTGTCTTCTTTAAATGAACTAGAGATAGAATCATACGGTAGGAATCCCTTGACATGCCATTCATTTCCTACAATAAAAACTAACGAAACATATTGAATGGCATGATAGGAACATTCAAGGAAACATATGGAAGGAATAATGTAGGTGTACGGGAGAAGGAGAGTTCACCTTTATCTTGCCACGTATCCCTCCGCCCTTAGAAGCTAGTCTATCTCCTGTACAAGCTATTCCAGGAATTATAGTTGTAGGTTATGAGGATACAAGGATGTGTTTATTCTTGGTCTATTGTTTCTGTTCCTTTGTCCCTTTCTCGCTTCTCCTCCGTTCCACTCGTTTCATTGAAAAGGAACAAACAAAATATTCTCTTCATTGTTTGTTTTGTTCACTTATTTAAATGAAACGAAGGATGAGGAGGAACGGTAGAGAAAGGAGACAAGGGAAACAAGAATGACAGGATGAAGCGGTTAAGCGAGAGAAATGAGCCAGCGGTGGGTTTATTTTATACAATGAAGACTTACCCTTGGACTCTATTATCCTTTGAGTTAGTTCTTATTAATATTCTCTCTTGTAATTATAAGTAAAGATTATTCAACAGAGAACTCATTTGTCATGGAAATGTAGCTGTGTTTTATTAAATACAAACAATAGAAATAAAGTTAAGCAATAAAACACAGCACCATTACATTATTTTATTCGCTACGCTTTGTTTTATTATTAATTTAAACTAAACTAGATAAGACATAGAATATAGCAGCATTAAGGAACATTCAAGGTGTCATGAAGTTAATGTTAATAAAATAAAATCACGGATCATTCACCTTAGTTTCCATCTTTAACCGTTCATACCATTCATCTTACCTTTCAGTCTTCCCACCTGCCTCATATTATTGTTGGTAGGCCGTTGTTTCCCTTCTAATGGTACACTTCTTTATATTATTTGGTTAGATTGTAAGAAGCATTCTAGGTTACACGGATTCATTATATTATAGGTGTACTTTTGGGTCCTTCTCTGTCCTAATAAGTAATGAATACCAGGGAAGTTCCTAAAGTTGTACAAGATTCATCAGATTCTCCACACATTACATTTCCCATTATATATTTCTATTACAAATAACCATTAGAAGTCAGCTGTAGGACATAAGCATTATATCTCTAGGTCAATATGCCACAGTTAAGAGCTCCTATATTCTAGTGGTACATCTCTCCTATAATGGTAAAAGATTATCCCATAAAAAGGTTAGGATACAGTTAGAGGTTGGTGTTAATGGTTGTGTTGCTTATAATTAATAATTAGGCGTATTTTTATTGTTTTATTTCCTTATTATTAATTATTAAGCAAACACCCAACCATGAACAGCCGCCGTTCCACTCCTCTTATATTGCTAATGGTTATTTACGCTGGATTAATGTAATAAAACAAAACCATAACGGAAATAACCCAGCGTAAAGAACCAGAAGTAGGACACAGCCGTAGGAAACACCCAAGATACAATGCAATAGGAATAAGGGTTAACTCTCAAGGAATCTTATCACGCTCCCGCTGCCTTGGTTTTATTACATTAAATTAATAGAACATAATAAACTTAATGGAAATAAAACTCTGGACCCTTGAATGATTAATGGGTGAAGGGAATAGGAAATCAGTAATTCTCTGAAATAAACCTTCTAGTGACCAGGGAATAGCTTCTAGGGTAAGTCAATAATTATAAGAGAGAATCCTAAGCCTGGTTATATTGTGAGGTTAGTTCCTGGTGCTTGACTTCCGCTACCATTCCATTCCATTATAAAGTCTCATGTTATCCCTTGAGTTGTGAGATTAGAGGAATAATATAATGAGAAGATATTAATGTAATAAAAGTCCAAGATAAAGAACCGTATAATATGCCAGGTTAGTTCACAAGGATCCTTTCATCAAAGGAGTTTTCCATTATTAACAACCTTCTTTTATCTTCATCTAAATAACCAGGAAAAGGATGATGACACTAGGAGATTCCTTTAATAATTATAGCCTACAGGAATAATGGGATTAGATGAAGCATAATGAAGGTTACCAAAGTTAATGGGAAATAGGTCCAAGAGATGCGATTCCAAGCTCCAGAAGTAAAAGTCAAGATACCAAGGATGTCTCAATTAAATAAAGCATAGGGAATCTTGTAAAGCCTACAACTATAATTATAAGGCCTAGAAGCATAAAGGAAACCTGGAAAGGAAAGGGAAATGAGAATAGAATAATATGAACAAAGCAAAGTCATAAGTGAGTCCACGATCGTCCTTCTTTTTATATTATTCCACGAACTCCTTCTCTGTCATTCATCTCTTGTCCAATGTTTCTTTAAACCTATCTTGGTAAGTGAGTCCAAGATACAACTAAGTCTACACCTACATTACACCCACCGCTGTCTTTTAATGCTGTAGGGTAATGGTAAATAAAGGTAAGGAGCTTGGAATCGTTGGTAAATGTCCTAATTATAATTATTCAAGGACTCCTATAATCCAGTGGTAAGTTCCTGTAATCTAACCGCTGTCTCTTAATGCCAAGGTGAATCCCATTACTAATATAGGTGGTTCTTGGTATCCTTTAGGCTTACTATTCTTTATCTTTATTCATGGTTGACTTTGCCTTCCTTATTATTCCTGTACTCTTTCTTCCCTTATCACCTTTCTCCTATCTTCACCCACCAATCCATTATGCCATGAGTTCTCTGCCTTTGTCTCCAGAAGCTTATGACATTAAAGATTATAAGGAAGCATGAAATCCCTTAACTTTTGCTTCTATAATGCTATTCCATTGTATCTTGGGTTCTGATGTCAATGGTTTCTCTTTCATAATTCTCTTTATTCATCCGCTTTACGCTCTCTTCCATTATAAAGAGAGATTACCCTTGGAATAAGGGAAAGCAATGTAGAATGAATAACAAGGAAACATATTAATTAAGAATTAGGAACGACTCTTGACTTCCACTAATAATGAGCTCCGATCCTGGCTGTCAATGGTTAGTGGTTCTTGTATCCCTTGACCGTTGGTGGCTGTCACTAGATTATAGGTAAGACTCAGCCCTTGGAAGTTATCTGCATGGGAATTCTGGTGTTTGGTGGAGTTGACCTAGAATATAATGGAATGGTTCTTTGCCTTCACCTATTACTCCCGGTCCTATGTCTTATTACTAATAATCTTTGTTGTTCCCTCATTCATTTCTTTCATTCGGTTCTCCTACAATCAAGTGCCAGGCAAAGTTGGTAACAGTTGGTAGGTGGTAAGTCTAAAGTTGGTCTATTGTTCCTCTTTATCTCCTTTGTATTAAATTATTAAAGAGAGAACAAACGAGATAAAGATGAAAGAGAAATAATCTTTTTCCATTGGTGGTTTTCATTATATCATAGGTCTATCTCTGTAACCTACAACCATTACTTATTTCCCTTGCTTCTAGAGGTTATAATCTTCATATCTTTACAGGAGTGGTTCTTCATGGACGGTGTTGTAGCTCATTATCATGCTACGTGTCTTTTATTTCATTCAGTTCTATTATTCCAATCCGTTATCTTTTATTCTTTGTTTTGTATTAATTAAAACATATTGAACGGATTGGGAATAAAGAAAGAAGTGAATACCAAGGATAAAATCTCCCTTCCAATATAATTTCTCTTTATCCATTAAGCGTGTGTCATTCTCTTAGTGGTTGGTATCTTGGTCTTGTTTCCATTGTACATTCGTTCCTCATCATTTATTTCCCATTACTTTTATTTATCTTTCCTATCTTCTAATTAATATCTTCTCCAAATAATATATTTCTATTGAATAAAGTAAATGTCCTTTGTTAATAATAGAAATAGGAGATCTTGGTGGGTTATTTTGTAAAGGAGATCTGATGTTTATTTAATAATAGAAAAATAACCCACGGAAAAGATCTCATTTTCATTCATTTTCTTTATTGTGTTTTAATTAAAATAAATTATACAACGGAACAATAAAGAAAAGGAATGTAGAAAATGAATGATTAATAAGCCAAATAAACCCATTACCAAATCACCCAACTTTACTTCCCCTTAACATTACATATTATTCCAGTACAACCAACCTTTATATATTAGGCTTACTGGTTACTTTCTGGTCTATCTCCTGATGGCCTAGTTTTCTTGGTTCTTTACGACCTCTAATCCTACTATCCTCAACAGCTATCTCCTGGTTAATATTGGTGGTTATAGGGAAAAGGTTAAAGGTAATATGAGAGGAGAGATGAATGGTAAAGGATAATTCAACTAGATGCATGAGGATAAAGGGTAATGGAATCCCGCTCTCGTTCGTGCTCTCACTCCGTTTCATTTAAATATAGCACATAGAAGTAAAGCGGAGCGGGAAACCAATCACCCAAAATGAAATAATAAATGTCCAAGAAAATATGACCTACAAATAAGCCTTCTATATCCTCATAAAATATTAAGTCTTCAAAGGTTAAGAAATGTCCAAGATATGAAAGCCCTAGAATATACCAAATAAGCCTAAGATATAATGTCTTTGTTGGGCTCTTATTCTCATGCGTTCTCCTGACACCTAGAATTTGGGTCCTTCATTGTCACCTCAAAGATAGGCCATATTTACCATTACAAGGTTGACCTAGAATATGATTACGGGTGGAAAGGAACGGTAGAAGATTCCATGTCAAGGAAATGAACATAAGAAACTAACCTCAAAGATACCAAGAAGAATTACCTTTACAATATGAGGATGGTGGGATGAAGGGTATTATAGGAGGAGTTTACCGTTAGACACAGCATGCTTCCTTTATGCCATCATATTAATGGTAATTCTCTTTATCATCTCATAGGATCATTTCTCTACCAACACCTATCTTACAATGTAAACCTTCTAATTATTGGGCTTTATTGGTACATTTCCAAGATTGTTCATTTCATTTCATTAATTTCATTTCGTTCTCATACATTTCTATTTCTATTATTTAAATGTAACAGATAAAGAGAAATGTATGAAGAAGAATGAAATGAGAAGAGAATTCACGACTCACGCAATAATTTATTTTGGAAAGGGACAAAGGTAATATGTAATGAGGTGGAACGTGTAGGACATTCTCTTCATACTTCCTTTAATAATAATACCCTACACGTTCCCTCATCCTATAATCACCTATTTCCTTCTATTAGTTGTATTTGAATAAAGATAAAGAAGATAGAAGGAAATATAGGGATTAGAGAAGATATAGAAGGGAAAGGGATAACTCCATTAAACACAACATGAGCTAACTTTTTACATTGGAATGCATTATTTTATTGTAAGTGAGTTCTTTGTCATGCATTCCAATAAAAATTAGCTGTGTTTAATTAAAATAAATTATTCCAGCAAAATGAGTCATTCTATAATATGCTTTTCCCTTACAATAATGACCTACACATGAACTCAATATTTTATTGGATTAAATGAGTCGTGAATTCCTTTGTCTTTATTCATAATGTACACCTTCTTTTCCTTCTCTCTCCTTTATTTATTTCTTCACGAAGGATCATTTCATTTGGATATAAAATCTCGAGTTCCTTCGTGCGAAATAAGTAAAAGGAAGAGAACGGAGAACACATTCCAGGATTTATAACTACCTTCTAATATAATCTTTACCCTGGAAACTACACCTATCCTCAATTATAACTCTGGAATCTACCGAAATTAGAAGATTATGAAAGTAAATAGCTGATTTCTTGTTCGCCCTGCTCACGCTCTTCTCTTATAATGACAAGGGAAAGAAATGAGTCGTTTGCTGTGGTTTTATTAATGAAATCGTGCGTTTCGTTTCTCTCGCTTACATTTCATTAAATAAACCATTCGCTACACTCATTCTCATCTCATTATAGGAGAACGTGAGTGACAGGAACGTGTAACACCTAGGATATGGATGTGGTTCCTTTCAATGTAATTCAATATGCTTTCTCTTTACATTTCATCTCTTACACCAGCATTTGTTTCTATTGTAATTGTTTAATTTAATAAAAACCAATACAAATGCTGGATCTTATTTCTAATTTCCTAAAGCCAAAGGACCCAAAGTCTTATGTCTCTATATCTTGAGTTGTATCATACGGTTCTATCTCCTACCATAAGCTGTATCTGGTGAATGGTTCTTTTATTGTTTCATTTTAATAAATTTAGTGAAACGTATGAAACAAAGAACCATTCATCAGATATAGCCTTAAAATATAGGAGTTAATCCAGGTTGTAAGAAGGTAAAGGAACGTATGACTCACGGGTTAATAAGAATTAGGCGTATTTCACTTACCTTTATTTTCCATCTCTAATTCCATATGCTTTCTTTACCTTCTCTATTCTCACCTTCACTGCGTTCATTTCATGCCTTCGGTTCTTTATCTTCATTAAAATACACCTAAAGAAACCGAGCCTTCTAGGTCATATTGCTAATGGTATATCTTGTACTGGTTCTTATTGTGCTTCATTCTAATGCATTTCCTAATCATATTATAGAAGTGGATCATGAAGCACAATAAACACATTCCAGAAATTATTATGATTCCGTTCCACATTAATAATATGAAGACAAAGACCTATTTTATAACCTACTTTTCTTGCTTACGCTTTGTTTATATTATAGTTTCGTTCTTTCTTTACTTTTCATATCTTTTCTGGAATCCCCTTACCGCTCCCTCATTACCATTATATCTCTAGGGTAAGTTCCTAAGTTGTAAAGATGTATAAAGGTAATAAGGGAATACCAAGGATAACAGGAATATGAAGCACGAATCCATGCATCCGGAACACAAACGCCAGTCCAAAATATAAAATGGTTGATTTCTTATTAATTTAGGTGAGTTCCTGTATCCTCTTCATATTATACCTCTAATGGTTCTTTACTGTGGCTTACTTCTAATTCTATAGAAAGACAAGTACATTATGAAGAAAGCCACGTATGAACCATTCATCTAGGAAATCAAGGTGTGTTCATCATGAGTTTTATTTCCCTATAATTCCAGGATTTAGTATGCATCTAGTTAAATTACAGGTTATCTTCATTAAACTTAGGAATCGTCCTTTCTTTTCCCATCTCTTGTTCCTTCTTTTCCCTGTGTTTTAATTAAGTTAAAGGAAAGAAGGCAATGGAAGCGCGCTTCTCCTTTGTTTTAATTAAACACAGCGAACAAGAAGCACAAGAGGAACAAGGGCAAAGACATAAGGTAGCTGGTGTAATGTGTGTTTCCTTTTGTTCTTTCTTCTACCGCTTCCATTCATGCTTCCTTTCTCTTTCATTATAATGGAAGCGGAAGAAATGAACGAAATGAAACAGAACAAACACCAGATCAACCAATAATAGAAATAAGAGTCCTTGTCATCTGTTGTGGCTTATTTTAATGAAACGAACGGTAAGGAAAGAATGAAGTGAATGACGCACGCGTTCATTTCAATAAAAATAAAGCCACGAACGATTCCAAGGTGTAAAAGACCCAGAGTAATAGGAAATAAGGTTGGTAGGTGTGGTGTAGTTCTCATGCTTCTTATAATCTTTGAAGCATTATAAGTAAGCAAGAAGAACGATCACCACCACCAACTACAATTATAACCTTGGTATCTGGGCCCTGTTCCTATAATGCTGTGTCTTGTCTTCTCTGGTTCGTTCTTTTTGTTCTCATTCTTCTTTGCTTTTATTTGCAATGAATGATGAATGAGGGACGAGTGGAAGGAAGCGCGAAATAAAAGCGAAAAGAATGAACAAAAACACGAACCACCCATTGACAAGTTACCGCATTAAAGGACAGGGAAAAACAAAAGACCAAATTAAACACGCACTCATTTCAATCGTTTTATTTGTGTCTTTTATTTTCCTTCATGTCTTCCCACCTTAATTTTAATTGTTCTTTTGTGTGGTTAATTTTAAAGAAGAGAAACGCGCTTCCACTTCATTTCATTGCTTTCTCTTCTTAAAATTAGCACACAACGAACCCATTAAAAGTTAGGTCATAAACTCATTTCCCTTGTTCGTTCATTGTGCTTTCTTTGCTTATTTGTAATGGGTGATGAATGAAGGAAGCACGAAATAAGCAAAGAAATAGCACAAGAGAACGAAACCACAGCTCTTTTCTCTTTCACCTTTTGCTCTATTCACGCTTACATTTCGTTTCCCTTTATTTCATTGTAATAGAGCAAAAGAAGAAAGGAACGAGATGTGAGGATATAGGAGTTAGTGTTCCTGGTCCTTGTTGTGTTCTTTGTTCTTCTTTATTTCTTTGTACTTTGCTTTTAATTTAAACATAAAGAAGAAAGAGAACGTAACGCATGCATGGTTTAAATTAAAGCAAAGAAAAGAAAACAGAAGGACAACACACCACATTATAATATAACCTGGCTTGTTTGTGTGCTTCTTTTTCACTTTAATTTAAATCATGCTTTCCTTTCACTTCATTATATTTAAATTAAAGGTGAACAGAGCACACAGGAAAGCCACTCATTTTCCTATCCGCTGGTATAATACAACTAAATGAGGCGGATGCTGTGTTCCTTGTTCACCATTACCAACAACCACCTGTCATCTTCTTTTCGTTTTGTTTCATTAATTTTAATAAAAGCACGCATCCGTTCCACTCCTTTGTCTTTACCAATTAAAATTAATGGTAACAAAAGCAAGAAGGGAAGTTGGTAAAGGTGGAACAAAGGAGCCAGGCAGTTAGAGAAGGTTCCTGGCATTCATTAAGGAAGATAAAGGTTATGGAATCCCTCTTTACTTTCCTTTAATGAATTACACCAGGAGTTACAACTATAATTCTATTGTTCGTGGTTCTTTTTCTCCTTTTCTTTATTTTAATCGCGCATCCATTACTTTTCTTTGCATTAAAATAAAGGAAAAGGGAAACCACGAACACCACTCATACTTCGTTCCCATTATATTATTAAGAGAACATATTGATAAGAGATAAAGGAATGAGAAGTAGATTCCAAATAATAAGAAAAAGGAAGGGAAACGAGAATATTAATGCTGGATCTAGTTCATGCTGCGGTTAATCTTCGTTATGGTTCTGTGTTTTATTCGTTTCATTTCAATCTATAATCTCATCCTATCTTCTAACTGTTCATTCCTTGTTCTTCATATTTCTATTGCTTCTCTACGTGCTCTTCCTTTACATTTAAACTTAGCAACAGAGCACAGAGAATCACCAAGCTTAATGGGAAATAGGTCTAAGATATAATGACTACAAGGAACCACTTCTCAGATGATAAAATATTAGGTCTTCCAAGATTAAGAAATTCTCCTAATAAAGTTATAGCTCTTCCAAAGTCTTATTTACCTACAATAATAATCCCTAGAGATGTAATAAGATTAAGGGGAAAAGATAAAGGAGAGAAGAGATGAATACTCCAGAAGTTAAATCTCAAGGATCTTCTCTTAATAATCTTCCAAAATACCCTGTCATCTAATATGCCCTAAAGATAGTCATTATAACCTACAGGATGTTCACCTACAGCATTATGACTTCCCAAGATGAGGAAGGGTCTCCAAGGGTCAGAATCTACCATTATAATCCACCTCTAATATAACTTGGTAACCGCCAATATGAATTAAGCCTACAAGATGAACTAAATATGTACAAAGGTAATTCTTATTCATCAAGACATAGGAATAGGAGAACCTGAGCTACATTAGAAATAAGATGTACAATATGAAGAAACATAAGAGAAGTAAATGAAATAATATGAAAGAAGAAAAGTAAACAATAAATCCTGGAAACACCGCTCACGAATAATGGTAATGGAAGTCCTAGTCAAATATAGGATCCTGTACAATATGCTTTATTCAATAGGAAATGGTTATTTGTAATGGATTAATACGTGACTGGGATTCTCCTTTACCAATCTATAATCATATCTTAGGTGTTTATTAGTCCTTACATTATACATATTTTACACCTTAGAATTATATCCTACATTTTAGGTGGTTAGTATTCTTTACCTTTATTCACCAGTCATCTCCTAATTCATACTTTTCCGCTCCGCATTTTTATATTTTGGAAAGTTTGCATTTGGAATAAGATGTAACCTTGAGAATTAGCTCTCTTCCCTACCAACCGTCCTCATCCTTATGCCACCTCTAATCCCTTATGACTTGGTGGTTTTCATTAGAACATAGGAGATTCACTTTATTATTAACGAAATACGAGTGAGAGGAATGAACGAGGATTCCATGCTATAATAAAAGTGAAGCGAACGCATGGCATAATTTCTATTTATTTTCTTTATTCATTTCTTTCTTCTATTCTCCGCTTCCGCTATCTTCATTTCCAATAATTATTAGAAGTGAATAACAAGGAAAAGATTATTGGAAGAAAGCGGAGCGTGAGAATAGGTGTATAATGTAAGCATAAAGGAACCAGAGATGAAATATGAAGAGAATCTCCTATTTTCATCCTATTCCTTTATCTTACTTCTATTCACCTATGAACTAAAAATATTGGAGTTGTGGTGGTTTTAATTTAATGAAAGATAATGAAGCATGAAATCTCTTATTTTCATTAAATAAACCCACCATCAACGGTTCATTCCCTTATACACCTTCCATACCGTTTCGGGAAGGCGCGATTAACGGAATGAACTGTGTTGTTTTGTTTTATTTGATTAAAAGGTAATGGAACGAAAGGAGTGAGTGAAGCACGCTTTTAATCAAATGAAACACAACAACACCCTTCTTGTTTCCTCTCACTTCTTTTGTGTCCTTTGTTTTATTAATTACAAACGAAAGAAATGAGTGCGTGAATTAATTAAAACAAAGGTGAACAAAATAAGTGAACGAAACAAGAAGGGAAATGACCTAAATTTTTAATGAACAAATCACGCTTCGTTTCTCATTGTATTTGTTCATTACATTTTAGGTCATTTCGGTGTTGTCTTCTTTAATTTAAACAAAAGGTAAGGAGGAACGACGCACGCTTTTATTAAATTAAAGAACACAACACCCTTCTTTCTTTGTTCTGTGGCTTAATTCTCGCTTCACTTCGTTCCATTGAAATTAAGCCACAGGAACAAACAAAGAAGGACAAACGAGCGTGAGCGAGACTCGTGTTGTTATTAATTTAAGGAAAAGGTAATGGACTGACAAGGAAGCACGCTTTTCCTTAAATTAAACACAACACGTCCCTTTCCTCTTTCCCTTTTCCCTGTTCCTTTTGCTACACTTATTTATAATGAGGAACGAAGCATGAAATAAGTGGAAGCAAAAGACGAACGAGGGAAAAGAGAAAGGGAAAGGGGGAAGGGATAAAGGGAAAAAGAAACGAAAAGCGTGCTTTCATTACCTTTTCGTTCCTTTTCCCTTTATTCCCTTCCACTCGTTCCTTTTTCCCTGTTCCTTTTGCTACATTCGTTTACAATGGAAAGTGAGGAACGAACAGGGAAGCGTGAAACGAATGTGCAAAAGAGAAAAGGGGAAAACGAACGAGCCTTTATTTCTTTTGTTCATGCTTTTCTCGCTTTCATTGAAAAAGCATGACCAAAAGGAATAAAGGAATGACTCTTCACCTGGTAATTAAAGGTGAAGGCTGTGTTGTCTTTAATTTAATAAGGGAAACGCAATGGAACAAAGTGAAGCGCGGTTTCCCTTATTTAAATTAAACACAACACCCTTCTTGTTTATTTTCCTTTAGTTTCACGCTTCACTAGTTCATTGTAAACTAAAGGGAAAATAAAGCAAGAAGGACAGGAACGAACGAAATGGGTCTTTTGTTTCATTAATTTCGTTCGTTCCACCCTTCTTGTTTCATTTATTTCAATTAAAACAAGTGAAACGGTGAGAAGTGAGCGCGTGTTTAATTGAAATAAAGAGAAACAAGAAGGGGAAAAAGAGCTAAGTTCAAAGGAAAAGCGTGCGTTCGCTTCTCTTCCTTACCTTTGCCTTTGACCTTAGGTCTTTTTCTTCATTACATATTATTTGTTTCGTGTTGTTCTTGTTTCTCTTTCCTTTCTTTTACTTCTTTACAATGGAAGAATGAAGCGTGAAAGAAGTAAAAGAAAGAGAAAGGAAACAACACAACACCCTTTCTCGCTCTTTATTTTCTCTTTTTTATAATTAAATTCACGCGCTCTCTTCTCTCGCTTGTAATTTAATTATAATAAAAGGAAAACAAAGAGAAGAGAAAGACGAGCGAAGCGTTGTGTGTTGTGTTTAGTTTAAACCAAAGAAGATAAGGGAACGCATGCTTCTTTGCTTTAAACACAACACAACACCTCTTTTGTTTACTTTGTTCCTTTGTTCGTTCTTGCTGAAAGGAACGAGGAAGCGAGTGATGAACGAACAAAGGGAACAAAGACACAAAAGAGCTTTTCCTTTTGTTTCCTTTAGTTTAATTCATGCTTCCACTTCGTTACATTATAATTAAACTAAAGAGAAACAAAGGAAAAGGAACAAAATAAGTGAGCGTGCACAGCGAACACGGTCAATATTCTTTGCTTTGTTTCTATTCAATTAAAACGAAAGAGACAAGTGAGCTCAGTTTTAATTGAATAAAACAAATGAAAGAAGATTGACCCTTTCTCTCTTTATTTTCTCTTTATTTCA
>CAJNDV010030480.1:37947-54140 GCA_905221635.1 Symbiodinium sp. CCMP2456 | reverse complement strand
CTGCTATTGCTACTACTGCTACTACTGCTACTACTGCTACCACTACTACGACTACTACTACTACTACTACTACTACTACTACTACTATGACCATAAACAACGGTCAGAATCAGTGCCCATCCAACATGAAGGCAAGGAGCAGCTCGTCCGGGCTGTAGGAGGGAAGGCTATCAACATCTGAATTGGAACATGCCTGCGGCATCAGCAGGTACTTAAAGGATCATGTGGGACTTAGTAAGTAGGGTTATATCTCAGGTAACTATAGTTATAACCTCAATTAGGGGACTTATAACCTTACTTACTAAGTCCCATGATCCTCCAAGTAGAGCTTGGAAGGTTAAGGCAGGCTTGAGTGTTGAGGCGTCAAGGGCTTGGCTTACAGTAGATTTCGCGGTTGGAGCTGCTTGCTTTCCGTGCATGGCTCTGTTCTTTCGGACGCTTCGGAACTTGGGGGGCTGTCTTTCTCCTTCTCAGCCCAAAGGCTTTGACTGTTTGGTACGCAATACTAATAACTGCAGAAGCTAGCTCTGGTGCTTTTGATCGTTGCTAGTACTGGTCATAGGATGATGACAAGTTTGAAGCTTGTAGTAATAACAGCAGCAGTAGTAGAAGAAGAAGAAGTAGTAGCAGAGGTAGTAGTAGTAGTAGTAGTAGTAGTAGTAGTAGTACGTAGTAGTAGTAGTAGTAGTAGTAGTAGTAGTAGTAGTAGTAGTAGTAATTAGTCGCTCCTCTCTTTCCAAACAACCCTCCCGGACAGCGCTCCAGGTCAGCCCAAGCACTGTGCCCCAAAAACCTCCCCAAGCAAGCATGAAGACAGGCCTAGGGCAGCTCGAGAGGAGCGCCACAAGCAGAAGTGGCGCGAAAATTGCACAAGCGAGTTTTCTCCTGGGCTGGGGTCTACTTTTGGACTGCGGAATCTGGGCTTCCGGTCCCGGGGTTCCAAGATGCTGGGAACTGAAGCGATTCAAGGGAAGTGAAAGTGTACAGTGCGGCCACTGCCATGGTCAATCAGGAATAAGGAAGGCTAACGGAAATAACATGATGATTACGTTTAGTAGGGTTTAGGGTTTAGGGGTTTAGGGTTTAGGGTAAGTAATGAAAGTTGCTGGCTCTGTCTGCACTGCATTCTCAAAGCACGCGTTGCGAGCAAGGGACGGCGAAGGAAAACGGTTCCACTGGCGGCGTTGCATGGGCGCCTCATTGGGCAAGCTGCGGTAGTCTCCTCGCGACAGTGCTTGGATGATGTCACATTCATGGGGTTTCAATGAGCTTCGCATAGACCAGACCCTGAATCCACCGGTGGCGAAACCAACCCCGAAAATCTCTCCCCTCAGCCCTAATCCCTTCGACATTCAGACTTCCATCCTCGGTCAGTGTTACAGGGGGTGCGCTGATTCGGGCCTCGCATCGGAGTTGAGTTAATGATGCCGGCACATGTTAGAACCGTGAGAACGCCTGAACTGAAATCAGCCTGCACCCGCGCTTAAGGTTTAGTTTCAGGGTGCGACAGCAGTCCAACAATTCTACAAATACAACATGCAGACTGAGGTTATCCTGTGATGACTTTCCGGAAATACTGAAATGCCGTCGCTGTTGATGTTACCACAGCTGCTATTCAGGCATGGCTCTTGTGTCAGTGTATGTGCCAAGTGCAAGTAGTAGCAGTAGTTAGTAGTAGTAGTAGTAGTAGTAATAGTAGTAGTAGTAGTCGTCGTCGTCGTCATCGCAGTGGTGGTCGTAGTCGAAGCAGTAGTGGGAGTAGCATTAGGACAGGGCAGACTACGAGTCCTCATCCTAGCGGAGTACGTGTGGCAGGGGCTATAATCTACTATAATGTACTACACTATCTATAGTATACGATGATATACGTTAGTATACCAAACAACAGCAGCCGGGTAGACTGTTGGTGCCTGACTGTTCTTGTTGCTGTCCCCTACACCCTAAACCCTAAACCCTAAACCTGTTGCTATAGCCCGGCCTGGATGTTCTGCCATGTCGCCGCTGTGAATGGCTTCAAGGGCTGATCGCATCTTTGAGCCCTAGTGATGCGAACAGGACACTTGGAGAGAATTTTAGGTGGTGTAGGGTTTTAGGGTTTAGGGTTTAGGGGGAATTTCGGGTTTAGGGTTCTTGGAATTCGGTGAGCTATGAAAAGGGCCCTACTACTACATAGCCTCGCTTGAAGGCTCAAGTGGCTGTACTGCTCGGCAACTGCAGGGATCCTACGGATATCTACTTTGGGGCTTGAAGCATTCATGGCAGTTACAACTCGGTTTAGGGTTTAGGGTTTAGGGTTTAGGGTTTAGGGCCAGAAGCACCTAGTTTAGCTTCTAGGTGGTTGATATGGCTGCTACTACCGTATACATGGACCCCCAACAATTTGGAAATAAACAGAAGTCCCTTTATGGCCTTCGCTAGTTAAAAAAAGAACCTAAAACCCATCGGGGAAACCTAGTACGTGCGTCGAGCAGATTTCTTCTTGCACGCGCATTCAAACAGGGCTCCATCCCGAAACACCAACCTGGACCAACACTTCGAGAAGCACTAAGAGCTCTTGGGGACCAGGGTTTTTAGGTCTGGAAGGGTTTGGTTTAGGGTTTGGTGGATAGGGTTTGGGGTTTAGGGTTCAGTGGTTAGGGTTGGGGGTATGTGGAATTCAGGCCGTCATGCTTGAATACCGGAGCCCCTTCGGCGCTGTGACTTCCGGTGCCTCCTCCCTAGAACCCCGAAACACACAACTACCTATGTAAATCCCCACACCTCTGAAGCTAACGCCCATTATAGTACAATGGGCCCCAAAACCCCTTTCTAGTTAAGGACCCCATATTAAACCCAGGCACCCCGAAAGCCGTACGGATAGGCGCAGGAATTTAGGTAAAGCGCTGATAGCCTAGCTGCCTGGTACCCGTGAGCCCATGTAAGATACCTAAGACTCATGTAAACCGAACCAGAAAACTAATTATGGTAGGATTATATAATTCCCAAAAGGTTAAAGGTTACCTACCCAGCTACTAAGACCTTGATCGTAACCCCTGAAAGCCCAAACCCAACCTTCCGCTTCAGACCTGATGCAGATATTAACGAAGCTTGCTGCCACCTCCTGAGGACTCGCGAGGTGGGGAACGCCTGCGAGCAACGATTTTGCGTCAGTCCGTCTATGTGTTTGCGTGTGCATGCTTTACTTCTACATTTGTTGGGGAGTGCGGTGGGTTGTCAAGAACAGCTGTTTTGGGATCTCAGGTTACGAGTAGTCGACGAGCATTCCGGAGCTACATTAGGATTTAAGGCTTTGGGGCTGGGCCTCCAGCCGCTTTTCACTCTGAACCACTGAAACCCGAAACCCTAAACCCTAAACTCTTGCAAATCCTAAACCCTAAACCCTGAACTCTAAACCCTAAACCCTAAACTCTAAACTCTAAACCCTTAACCAATCAAACCCAATACAGACACCTTACCACCCCTCTCAATCCCAAGCCCCACAACTTCTCCACAGCTTCTCCTAGTCAGACACCCCTAAACCCGATAAAATTGGCACTGTCTCCAACAGCAGCGGCGAGATGCTCACCCATGCTGGACCACTTCGACAATGAGTTATCAAGTCCTAGGCAAATGGGCCGAGACTCTGTACAAGCAATACAAAATCACTGCCGATGTGTATGAGCGATATCTTTACCTCTGCCGGGATGGTGTTCTGGCTCGCGCTCGCAATCTCCAGGCGTGTCGAGAACATGAAGCCAGCTCGGCACGGTCTGCGGCACGTTCGCGATGTGGTCCTCGAGGTCGAAGTCAGTCTGCTCGTACACGACCTGCTGACCTAAACCCTGAACCGCACAGAAAACCCTAAGCCCTGAAACTTAAACTCGATGCCTACTTGGCGGTTTAGGGTTTAGGATTTGGGGTTTAGGGGCTTCTAGTAGAAAATATAACTCTAAAGCCTTTAAATCACTCAGAGAACCCCCCGCCTGTCAACCATCCTTCATTCTACAAACCCTTTTCTCAGCGAGTGAAGCCTGACAAAACCGAACTTCAAGCTTTCGAACCACGTTGCGACTGCTGTCCATATCCCAGAAGCCAGCAAACTTTCAGACCTCAAGCACCGTTTAAGGGTTTAGGATCTAGGGTTTAGGGGAGGCTTAAGGTTTGGGGTTTGAGGTTTGGGGTTTATGATTTGGGGGTTTATGGTTAATAATACCACCGTCGAGCGCTTGCACTCCAAGCCGCCTTTCAACTCCCAAAACGTTAGAAGCCCATGCACCTCGTACCACCGCGAACACCTTTTAGGGTTTCGGGTTTAGGGTATTTTGGGTTTAGGGTTATGGGTTTAGAGTTTCAAGAGCCCTCCAAAACACTGATGAAGCCCTGGAAAAGACGCACTTAGACCCGAAACCAAAACCCTGAATTCCTCAAACCCCGAAGCCCTAAAACCTGAAACTTCAAAATCCCTGACCGAAAAACAGAACTCTCAACGCTGAACTGAAGCCCCTTGAACCCTCAACCTGAAACCTCAAAATAAATCTCACCCCCCCCAAACCCTGAGACCTCAATGCCCTGAACACTCAGACCTTAGCCTAAACCCAAACCCCTGTACCCCAAACCCCATACCCTAACCCCTATACCCGAAACCCTATCTACCCTAAACCCTGAAAGCCGTACCCCAAGCCCTAAGCCCTAGACCCTAACAACCTAAACCCTATATACCCTAAAACCCTAAACCCTATATACCCTAAGCCCTAAACCCTACATAACCTAAGCCCTATATACCCTAAGCCCTTTTTTCCCAAGTCCAAAGCCCTATATACCCTAAACCCTATATACCCCAGACCCTAAACCCTAAACCCTGAACCCTAAAACCCTAAACCCTATACACCCCTAAGCCCTAAGCCCTATACAAAGCCCCAAAGCATCAGCCTCGACTTCGGCTCGTCCCTGAGACACGTGTGGCTTTGTATTGCATTGGGTTTAGGGCTTAGGTTGGTTGGTTTGGGGTTTGGGGTTTGGGGTTTGGGGTTTAGGGGTTAAGGGTTTAGGGCTTAGGGTTTTTAGGGTTTAGGGTCCAATGTACCTTTAAAGGAACCCTTATAGGTGTCTGGGGTTAAGGGTACTAGGTCCGTGTAGCTTCTCAGTGCTTTGTTTTAGAATTTAGGGTTAGCTTAGGTATGGGGCTCATGTACTTAAAGGAAGCCGGAAAGGGTTCTTTAGAGTCTAGGTTTTAGGGTAGAGGAACCCTTAAAGGAAGTCTTACAGGGTTGTGTATAGGGTCCATTGTACCTTTTAAAGGGACCCTTACAGGGTCCCTTTAGAGTCTGGGCTTTAGGTTGAGGGTCCACGTACCTAGGTAAGAGTTCTTTAGAGTTTTGGGTGGAGGGTTCAGGGTTTATGGAATTTTCAGGGTATAAGGTACATGTATTCATGTAGGGCTCCTTGAACAGTTCCGTTCGGGTGTTATAAGGTCTGGGTAAACCCTTGTTACGGTACCTATGTAAGAATGGCTTCACGGCCAAAGTATCTACAGCATGGATACATGGACCCACATTTTAGGGCTGTCAGCAGAGGTTGGAAGCGGGACTGGCGACCTCTGGCGCGACGACACAGTGCTTTGCAAGATTTTCCCAAAGGGTCCTATGTACTGTTATGTGGGATACTTCCCTAAATCATATTAGTAGTTCCTACTATAGAACCCTACATTCTACAATATAGGTACTTAGGACCCTTTTGGGTTTGTTCAGTCTGCACATCAGCCGGCGCGACCTCATAGATCATGCTGCCGCTACGCAGCGAGCGCCGCTGGCCCACCGTAGCGGCCTGGCCTGTACCGGCCTTCATCTGCCTGCTCCAAGACCCTTAGGGTCCATGTACCCAAATAGTAGAACATTGGCCTTAATGTAGTCCCTATATAGGTACTTTGGGGCCAATGTTCTGCTATTTGGGTACATGGACCCTTATGGAGAGAGCAACCAGCCGTTGGCCTTCTCGAGGAACTGACGTCGGCCAGCAACTTTAACGAGTCCTTTTGCAGAGCTGCTCGGGGAGGCAGTTTCGGCTTCAGGGTCTTGGGTTTTAGGGTCTCTGCTGCAATGCTTCAGTCTCCTCGACGAGCCGGAATTCGGGAGCTTCAACCCATTCTTAAAGTATTCTTGCTCGGCCGGAACCTGTTCAAGAAGGGTGTACGGGTTGAGGGGTTAAGGCATCTAGGGTTTAGGACACAAGCTACGACAAGTAACCCGGACGGCCCCCTTCATGGAACGTAAGCCCAAGACCGCAAACATCTAGAGTCCATACCTCAGACCCCCAACCTTAGACCCCTACTCTCAAAATCCCTACTATAGGGTTCGGAACAATTTGCAATAACATCCGCTTGTGGTCCCTACATAATCATACTATAACTCCCCCAAACCCCAAGTCTAATCACTCAGCCGCTACATTAAACCCTTGTGGTTTAAACCCTAAACCCTAAACCCCTACAACCCTAAACCCTGTTTGGGGAGGTCATCTTCAAGGTTCTCTGCTACTGCGAAGGGATGGTCGGATCCTTATGGAGTTTGCACGGGTTTCATAAGGATTTCAACGGAGTCGACAGGGCTTTCATGCCGTTTTCAAGGCTTCGCTGCTTGCAAGTCTTCCTATGACTTTGCACGACTGCCGACATGGCGTCAGGGCTCGTTATACTGGGAGGTTTAGTTGTTGTTATCGCAGGTGTTGCAAGTCTCCCAATATAGGTTGAAACTACCCATGAACCTCCACGTATTACTGGTCAGAAGTGAATCCTGAGTAGGCTCACTATGGGAGGTGCCTGTCTCGGTCCCGATCGTCTCGCCGGTCTCGATCATTCCTGTCATCCTGGCAAAAAGAGTCGTCAAGACCCCAGAGGCAGATTTCAAAACCTCAGAGCGACTTCAAAACATCAGGGTGTTTTCATTCTCCCCATCATAGCACCCCACATATACACTCAAACCCAGCGCTAAACAAACTCGCCAACATCCCTGACATACCCCAAAGCCCCACATCCTGTGCAATCGAGTATGAATCATACCCTAAGGGTCCAAGTACCTAGTAATCATATACTCTTCTGAATACTAACCTATAAAACTACTATCCGTAACCCACGTACATGATTATTCGGTCCTTTGGACCCCTAGGGATAGAACCTTCAGGGAGCCCTTGAAGGACCCCTAGCAACCCTTAGAGAAATCGTAAGCTGAACCCACGAAAGATCCCCAACAACCCTCATAGAACCCTCCACCCTTAAAGGATCTGCATGGATTTCGGATTTAGGGCGTAGGTTTCGATCGCTAAACACATCTTGGGTCACGACGCTGCCGCCCCTGCCTTTAACAGGCACATGGGTGGTTGTCAAAATCATGGTCCCTTTTGGGTTCCTTATTATTATAATACGGCACCTATTTTTTAAGGTACCCCAAAAGGGACCATCACTTTGACAACCACCCACATGTGAAAAAACAATCTAGGGCCCTGGATCCGGTAATTAGTCATTGAGCAAGATTGAAACAGACTTTCGGGTGTGGGGTTTGGGGTTTAGGGTTTGAGGATGCTTATGGATTACCAACGTTGCCGACATCCCTAAGACCACCCTAAGAGGTCCAAGTAGTCCTTATATTTATGGTTTTAGGTACCCCAAAAAGGCCCCCAAAGTCCTGAAATGATGGGCACTTGGGCCCTTAGGGGGGGACATAAACCCTAAACCCTAAACCCTAAACCCTATGGGGGACGAAATAGTTTATAAATTATCAGACATGGGAAGCCGCAGCTCAAAATCGCATGGCGTGCCTTCCCAAGGCGAGTCTCGCCCAGCGCCTCACAGCCTGTCATCGACAACGGGTTTAGGGTTTAGGGTTAGGGGTTTAGGGTTAGGGGTTTAGGGTTTAGGGTTTAGGGTTTAGGGTTTAGGGTTTAGGGTTAGGGGTTTAGGGTTAGGGTTTAGGGTCAACTTGAAGAAGCACCGGGAGGGGGTGAGTAATGTAGGGGCCTTATTAAGTAGAATAGGGTTTGGGGGCTCCTTATGATAATTTGAGTCCAATATACCCCAAAACCCTATTCTAATTATGAAGGCCCCTATATGGGTAGTTGTTTGGTCCCTTTTGGGGTACCCTAAATAATAGGTGCCGTATTATAATAAGGACCCAAAAAGGGACCATAATTTTGACAACCTCCCATATTAGTAGCATAGCACTTTTCCACAAAGCTGAGAACTCTACAGGCTTTTCGGTGTAGTGTAGAGGGCCCTAAACTGAGCGACAGTTATCAGAATCAAGCTTTGGTTGTTACACCCCAGCGAAGGAACGTCCATGTTCGTCCTGCCGTTGCTGCACGGACGTTGTGGACGGACATAGGGTCTCAGGATGCGAACGGAGAAACCGAAAGTGGAATGAGTCGCTTTTGCTTCTGTATAGATCTTTCCCCTAAACCCTAACCCCCTAAACCTTAAACCCTAATTCCTAAACTTTCAAAGCTTATGGGTTGAAGCTCATGGGCCAGAAAGGCTCCCGACTGAAGCTTCGGACAGTGTTCAACTGCGGATGCATGGACCTCTGCGCTCTACCTAGGGGCTCCAATGTAGTTCGTTCTTGGGTCTGTTATGCTTTTCTTGGTAAGGAATTATAGGATACTATCAAAAAGGAACTACATTTGAGCCCTTGGGTAAAGGCACTCGCCATGGAAATTGAAAACCTCCCTGTATGCCTGTCAGGCAGACTCCCTTCATCCAGACCCTGCCTCAAAATCCTAGCTTGCCCAGAGGCTCCACATATACAAGCAGTATGGAATTAGCTCCCAGAAGAGCGTCCTTTGTATGGTTTGAGAGACCTGATTCCATAATGGTGGTACATATGGAGCCTCTGGGTTAACTCAACCCAAAGGGTGCATGTGCCCCAATAGTATATACTTTGGCACCAAAGTACCTATATAGGGATTACTTTAGAGCCAAAGTATAACCCTAGACGCTAAACCCTAAACCGACCAAGCTCCCGAAGCAGGTAGACAGAGCATTCAAAGAGCCTGGTGCGCCCACGTGTCCCGAGACCAGAACCCCTGGGTTTAGGCTTTGGTGTTAAGAGTATAGGGAGTTCAGGGTTTAGGGTTTAGGGATTAGGGCTTATGGCTAATATGCATGGTGGCATCGCGTTTTGTCTTGAAACTGCTCTGCGGGTCCTTTGCGCTCGCGCGGCCGCTCTCTAAAGCTCTATACTAATAATGGTTGGAGCAGCAGCAGGCAGTTTCATCCATGTCAGGCCTTGAGAACTCTGGCCAAATCTGAATCGACAGAAAAACCAACCAGATGGGCTCTCCGGTCGAGGTCGGTAGGGCCTTGGATATCTAGCAAAAGTAGCGGCGTCAGTAGCCTGTGTGCTGAAAGGCTTCAAATATACCACCTCCATAAAAGGTCGCAAGTTATCCACGGTTTAGGGTTTAGGGTTTAGGGCTTGTCGGTCCTAGACTGGATGGCTAAAGCGCAGCTTGAAGTTGCACACAATCCAATCCTGGATAGCACCCTTCTAGTTAGTATCCCGCTTCTATCTCTGCTAATATAGGGGCCTTAATCATTAGAATAGGGTTTTGGGGCCCATTCTAGCATGAGAAGCCCATGACTTAGGCCCCTAAACCAGATTCCCCAACCCTTGACCCTACACCCTGAACCCTTCACCCAGATCCCAAAACCCTAAACCCTAAACCCTAAACCCTAAAAACCTTAGACCCTAAACCTTGAACCCCGCACCCCACACCTCACACCCAGATCCCCAAACCCTCGACCCTGAGCCCAAACGCATGAACCTTACATAATGTAAGGGCTTTATTAGGGTTTAGGGTTTATAGGGTTTAGGGTTTAGGGTTTAGGGTTTAGGGTTTAGGGTTTAGGGTTTAGGGTTTACCTATACTATTTTGGCGGTTCCTTATTACAATATAAGTATAGCATAACGCGCCCAAAAACCTTATTCATATTATTAAGGCCCCTATATTAAACCTTCTGAGGTCTCCCCCGTGGTACGAGGAAGCAAACGAAATTCAACCCACCTTTAACTCTCCACATTAGGGACCTAGATTCCTAGGTCTAGGAATCGAGGGGGGGACTAGGCTTAGTTCAAGAGTCAGGGTTTCTGCTACCGAAACCCCCTAAACCCTAAACCCTGTTTGACTTTCAAGAATCCGACTGCTGCTCTGCTCATGTTCTCCGATAAATCTTTCGAGACACGCTCGAGCTAAGACATCTGTCATAAATAGGGTCGAGGGACGGCAGACGGGGATCGCCCAAAACCTACATACATCGCCGAACAAAACATATCTAAACGCGAAACCCTACACCCTACCCATAGGCCCTAAAGTAGTTCCTTTTTGGGGTTCATATATAGAATCCTATAAGGTAACCCCAAAAAGGAACTGCTATGGGGCCTCTGGGTATAGGCCCTAAACGATCAATCAAGGATGTCGGGTTTAGGGCCCTGGGTCGTCCCTTCAGGGCGTTCCTCTGCGGCCCCACAGACCCGGCACCTGCGCACCCTGAAAGCATTCGGGGATTTCTGGCTTAGGGTTTAGGGTTTAGGGGTTTTGGGTTTAGGGGTTTAGGGTTTAGGGGTTTGGGGCTTAGGGATTTAGGGTTTAGGGCTTAGGGTTTAGGGATTTAGGGTTTAGGAGTTGAGTGTTGTCCTTGGGAATCTCATGGCTACCTTAGGCCGTAAGCCCTAAACTCTAGACCCCTGACTGTAAGTCCCTGCCTTCCCGAGCTACCCTAAACCCTAAACCCTAAACCCTAAACCCTAAACCCTAAACCCTGAACCCTAAACCCTAAGCCGACTTCTGGACTCCTCCAAAAAAGTTAAACTTCCAGCTTGCGTTCTGTAGTTCATATAGAACTGGGTTTAGGGTTTAGGGTTTAGGAACCCCCAAAAGCTAAAGTCCTAAGAGCCAACCAGAAGAACAACAAGTACTTAGCCTTGTCGTTTCTAGCACCTGGGATGTTCCGTAGATTGCCCTCACCAGCTCATAAGGTCCCAGAGATCATAGAAGGCCGAAAATCTCGGACAGTAGGGGACTGGATTCAGGGTCTATAGGGTTTACGGTTTTAGAGAATTTGGGGTTTGTGGCTTATGGGGCTTGGGGGTTAAGCTTCGGAGTTTAGGGCTTAGGTTTGGTGGTTTACCGCTCACCATCATTCCGGTCCATTCTTGGGGTCCCTATGATAGCCTAGTCGGCGTCCAGAATTGAACACTAAATGCTATCAAGAAAGGTCTTAGCTTAAGGGGTGAAGGGGGCGCAGGACGAGTCAGGGTGTAGGGTTCACAAGGGTGTAAGGGGTGCGTGCCTGAATGCCTATGCCGACTGCTGTGAGCCGGCGACACATTGCCTATTCTGAAAGTCCTTCCATCAGGAACGGCTGCCTGATAACGGATCTTCATTCCCAAAAAACGTGTGCAGTTTGCGAAGTTGTATCCAACCGAGCCGTCAAAACATGATGCTGCACTACGGACTGCCCATAATCCCCACTGTAGCTTCGGACCTCGGTTAACAAGTGGTATGAACAGCACGATTTAGAATGTACTAGCGAGGAAACAAGGCAAGCAGACACAGAACTACCCCTGAACCAGGTGTATAGGTAGACTCCAGGCATAATGACATCATTTTCGTACATGTGATTCGTCGCACGCGTCATTCAGACTTGCATGAACCATGCAGTTCACAAACAGGCAGGGTGAGGCCACGAACAAATGTATCAATGGCTTGACCCGTGGATGTTTGCTCACTAAACCCTACACCCTAAACACCAGGATTCCTATCCCTCGATTGAACGGCTAAATATTATTCGGAACTAGCCCACGATGTCCTTGCCTAATCACTTTTGGAGCTGGCCGTACTTCAATGAACCTGCTACGCAGCAACACAATGATGTGAACTGAAGGATCTCGGTGCACACTTTGGGTTCCGGGTTTGGGTTCCGAGTTTACGGGGGTTTAGGATGGTTTAGGGTCCAGGGTTTAGCGGTAGGATCTCGTTGCAAACGCCTTCCCTGCGTAATCGTGTAGGTTTTGAAAGAGTTTAGCGGCACCCTGCCTGCAGTCTTAGTCTTAAATGACTATCCAGAATATGCGCAACAGGTCGTACTACCACCAGGCGCATTGGGCTCGAATCCGTCGACGTCGATTCGAAAAGTTCTCGTAGATGTAGGCTTTTGCGAAGCCTCTCAAAACCTGAGTCTTCACGTGGGTAGTTCTCTAAACTAGACTCTCTTTTCATCAGGGTGCCGTACTATATTGGGGACTGGAAAAGGGACCCTAAGTTCTACCCACGTGACTGCAGTGTTTCGAGGCTGGATAGGGAGAATTTTTCGGATAATGTAAAGGCCTCCATAATTCGAATAGGGTTTTGGGTTCCTTTATAATATATTCTTAAAAAGGAACTCCAAGAAAAATATTGGTAATTTTTTAGGCCCCCTATATTAGAGCTCGAAAAGGATGGGCGTTTGGGAAGAGATTGCTTCTCACGAAATTGCTGAGTGCAATGCAGTCGCTTCGGCAGCCCCTTGTTGTTTGGCCTCAGTCAAGATTTCCGGAGAAGAAGAGGCACCCTCAACCGTAAACTGAAACCCTCAACCTTAAGCCCCAAGCCTTACACTACTACACTCTTAGAGCTCCTTTCTACCATACACCCTAAACACGAAACATGAACCCCCAATCATCCAAAATCCAAGAGCCCCAAAACGCTGCGCACCTGCAGGGCCTGGAATCAACGAGGACTTCGGCTTTGGGGTTTAGGGTTCAGGGTTTGTTTAAGTGTGATGGGCTTATATAGGCTATATAGGGTTTAGGGGTTTAGGAGTTTAAGGTTTAGGGTTTAGGGTTTCAGGGTTTAGGGTTCAGGGTTTAGGGTTTAGGGTTCAGGGTTCAGGGTTTAGGGTTTAGGGGCTTAGGGTTTGAAGCGAAGAGAAGGCAAAGGCTGTTGCCACTCAGGTCAGCAAGACTCTAGCCTGGCCAGCTGGGATTTAGGGTCTTGAGTTTAGGGTTTAGGGTTCATGGGACTTAGCAACCAGAGCTATCAGTTGTAAGTAAGGTAACTACAGCTCAATTAAGGCCTTTATCACCTGACTTACTAAGCACCAGGGTTTCGACCCATGATGGGTGGTGCACGCGCGCTGTGGGATCGATCAAACTCGAAGCCTGGATGAAAACCCCGACGTGCGATCCGTGCTCAATCTCGTTGCCGGCAGAGGCCTTTGACGGTCACAGAACTTCCGAAGCTCACGGAGCGCCCACATGGAGCCCGATAATCCTCCCATCTGGATTAGGAGAACCGTAAGTACCCTAAACCCTAAACCCTAAACCTAGTAGGGGCTCCACAAGCTACAAGGCGTCACACTCTGCGGGCGCTGGCAAACTCTGAATCGCCTGCTTGCAGCGGGATGCAGAGCCCAGACAACCCTATACCCCTTAATTCAGGAATATACCTTACATTGTAGGGGCCTCAATATTATGATTTAAGGTATATTCCTTCATTAAGGGGTATCGGGTTCTCTGGGAGATCCTCGATCCATCGCTGTGCAGGACGTAAGCACAGGCAGGTACCCAGTGCGACGGACCAGAGTAGTTCGCCTTTCACAACCTTGAAGCGTTTGCGGCCCTGCACTGCCTAGGTTGTCTAAGGTCTAGGGCTTACGGCAAGGGGTTTGCATTATGAATGGCCAGTCATGAGTGCACGATACGTGACACAGTCTAATGCATATACTTAAGTTTCAGGACCATGCAGTCACAGCAGGCTGTTTCGTGATGATTGTGATTAATAGACAGATGTCGCACCAGCATTAGCGTTCAAGTATTTGTCGCAGAGCGGCATGCATATTCGCATTGCTGCTATCGTCTCAGCATTGGTCTTACCAATCTTAGAACCTAGCCTCACCTTGGTTTAGGGTTTAGGGTTTTGGGATAAGGGGTGGTTAGTCCTCGTAATGCTATTGGGATTCGCAATCTTAGCTGTACTTTTTCGAGGCTATTGGTGGTGCCTTGTCATCTTTTTATTTGTCGCAGCAAAAGTCGCACTGCCTTTTCGTTGTTTTGCTTGTTCGTCATAGTTGCTACGGATGTGGGGCGGTTGAGGGTTTAGGAATACGCAGAAAACTCTGAGAATCAAGATGAGCCCGTGAAGGGCGCGAATGCCTGTCAAAATTAGGGTTTCCGGTGACTGGGTTGCATGCGCCCTAAACCCTAAACCCCTAAACCCCTAAACCCTAAACCCCTAAACCCCTAAACCCCTAAACCCTAACCTCCATAATCTTGGATTGAACCTTAAACTCTGCGTCTGAACCTTAATACACGCCTACATGCACCAGACCGATGCTTACTGCGACGGCTATACCTGCGAAGTCGACGAGAGAAAGGCTACGGCGACTACGGCTACGTGCCTTCCCTCGCGACCACGTCTCGGCAATTTGGTTATGTGACGTCATCTTACCATGAACCCGGAACCCATCAACAGCCTGCAGTGGCAAAAAGCAACCCTATAAGTAAGTTCTAAGCCTGTAAAAACCCTACACCCTACAGCTCATAAAAATCCTAAACCCTTACTCCCGAAAGCCCTATGTTTTAAAACCCTAAATCCCAGAAATCCTAAACCCTAAATCCGAAACCCAAAAACCCCAAAGTAGCTACCTAGAGAACCCAATACCCCTTAATTAAGGAATATACCTTAGATTATAATACTAAGGCCCCTATAAGTTCAGGTATATTCCTTAATTAAGGGGTAGTGGGTGCTCAGTCATCCGAAGCGTCCCAGCGCGTGGACTGAGGCCTCGGCGCCCTCGGAAGCTCCTTTAGCGTTGAAAAGTCCCCGGGGTTTGGGTAATGTAGGGGGCTTGATGGTTTCATAAGGCTCCTTTAAAGGGTTCTGTTAAAGGGTTCCTGTAAAAGGGTTCTATAAGGGCGAGTACAAGGGTTTAGGGTGTAGGGGCCTTAATAATTAGAATAGAGTATTGGGGTATACTATAGTTATAACAAGGAACCCCCCAAATAGAGTTGGTAATTATTTCGGCCCCTATATTAGTTCTCTACAGCCGGGTCCCCGTTTAGGAACCCAACAGACGTTTGGTGTTTAAGGTTGAGGGTTTTAGGCCAAGTGAGCGGGGTTTAGTAGGGGCTTTAAGGTTTGGGGATTTGGATTCCAATGCCAAGGCCTGGAACGGTTTAGGGTTTAGGGTTTAAAGTTTAGGGTTTAGAGTTTAGGGTTTAGAGTTTAGGGTTTAGGGTTTAGGGTTTAGGGTATGACGCTGGCACAGCCGAAGTCCGGTGCATGTTCCCAAAGAGCCCAATACCTTGATAGCTCAGCGGGTTTAGGGCTCAGGGTTTGAAGGCTCTGAAACCCCTAAACCCTAAACCCTAAACCCTAAACCCTAAACCCTAAACCCTGAACCCTAAACCCTAAAGGCTCTTGGCATGACGAGGCACACAATGACTACTTAAGGGGGGCGGAGCTCCTAAACCCTAAAATCGATCCCGAGATACCCTTTTAAAACAGAGGCCCCATAAAGTCTACATAAAACCGGGTAGAACCCCAAACGGTGCATCGAAATGTGCTCTCAGGGGTGATGTATGGGCCTTGATAATTAGAATGGAATCTGGAGGTATATTGTACTAGAATTATAGTAAGGAGCCCCCCCAAAATAGTATTGGTGACTATTTAGGCCCCTATAACAAATTCTGCCGGCCGCTTTAAGCCAGTTGTCAGGTTCGCCGTGATGGCTTCTATTGGGACCGGCGTAGGGTTTAGGGCTTAGGGTTTAAGGGTTATGGGCTTAGGGTTTATGGGTTTAGAGGTTAGGCTTTAGGGCTTGTGGGTTCTGGGTTCAGGGTTTATAGGGTTTAGGATTTCGGGTGCCTTACGCTTCGAAATTTGACCCGAGGAATCGCGTACATTATGAGTTGTGAGGCTTGCCAGCGTCGGCCATAGGTTGGACAAGGCCTGTCTGGTATTTTTTGCTATGTTAAAGGAAACTAGAGCCACGGTTTAGGGTTTAGGGTGTAGGGTGTAGGGCCCGGTGTAGGGTTTAGGGTTTAGGGTTTAGGGTTTAGGGGGAGTTTAGGGTATACAGGGCTTCTATAAGGCTTCTATAAGGTATATAAACCTTCTATAAGGCTCCTATAACGGTAACTACCCACCTGAAAATGTCCCAGATATGAGGAACACTGAGGAAGGGTCCTGGC
>CAJNDV010030480.1:4503-15465 GCA_905221635.1 Symbiodinium sp. CCMP2456 | reverse complement strand
AGGGTTTAGGGTTTAGGGTAAAGCTCCCAACTTGAAGGTTCTACGGATGTTGTTGTGCTTCGGTTTAGGGCTTGGGGTTTTGGGTCGGTTTCGAGACGGGTGTTTAAGCAACAATGCGGGTTTATATCGGATTAGACAGGGTTGTTGCACGGTTTCATACGTTCTAAAAATACTTTTGCACAACATTACAGGCAAGTATAACTAACTAGCAACAAGAAAAAAGTCTTTGCACGCAACCATAAGCCTGTCGAAAGCCGACAGGCCTGCTGCAAGCCCTACAGAAGTCTGCGCAACGATCTATCCAGAATTGCGCCTGGCCTTCCAGCGATATTGCTGCCCCAGCATGGGCCCACAATAAATTAAATTGTCTCAATGCTAAAATCTTTGTTACACAGATACCACGACAGTGTATCGCCACGTGTGCTTCATTCCAAAGACTCTAAACTATCATTGCCTCTTTGTGGAATCCTCATAGAGCCCTTGCAGGACCGTTTCAAAACTTGTATAAGACCCTCATAGGAGCCCCCAGACCCATCCATGCCACAAATGCCTCGTTGTGATCTGGCCCGACCTGAAACATCAGCGACGGGTCGTTGAAGCTTCGGGGATGCTATGAGCCAGACTCGTAGGGTTCTTAAACGCAAGGCTTGGCTCACAGTCGAGGGCTGATTAGGATTTAGGGTGTGCAGGTTTAGGGCGAGGGTTTTGGGGCATAGGAGGTTTAGGGTGTAAAAAATGTAAAGTTTACGGCCTAGGGTCTGGCTTCCTGACTTTAGGATTTAGGGTGTGCCGGACAGATCGTGCTAGTTCGCGCAGCATAGTGTATACCCAAGACATTTCCAACAGAAGCAGAATTCCAGATTTCTGGTGACAGCAAATGACCGGAACTCCCACTGGCCATCGACAGCCAATTTAGCTTTCGCGCTGGGGGATGTTTTCGGTGCGAAGGAGATAGTTTTCCGCTCTGGGCCTTTAGGAGACCCGCCACGGCCAAAGCCAGGGCTCCGAAGCCGCGGCCATGGGCCGAGACAGGGCCAAAGGCGAGAAAAAATTAAGAAGGCGGATCAGCTGGACGTTCACACAGAGGTAGGGTTTATGTTTCAAAGCTGGCACTGAAGTTTTGAAGTTTAAGGGGCCGGGGTTGTAGGTGAAGGTTTCGGGCTTCTTTGGAAGATCAAGGAAAGCTGCATCCAAAGCCGCAGTGACGACAAGCCCAACCAAAAAAATCCAAAGCCTTTTCCAAAATCCTATGCCCTACAGTTTTTGCTCTCCTAATTCTTATGAACCCGAAAACTCAGATCTCTACTTCTCTCAATGCTACACTATGAGAAACTTCGATTCCCTGAACCGCGCCAATTGACCCCTAACGGAAACGTTACATTCTATCACGCTTCAGATTTCAGTTTTGTTACGGACTCGGGGATTTAAGGTTAATCAAGCCTTCAAGCCGTACGGATTATGCGGGGCTTAGGCCTGAACCCGAGAGCCTAGTCCCTAAACCTTGAAGCATTCGGGGGAGCTGAAAGCTTTTAAGCCCAGCGGCGCAGCCGCAGACTGTCCCGGCGCGTGGGGGACCCTCTGCCTTGAGCTGCACTGAGATTCATGTATTCGGTTCACCAGCGTAGTTGAACTTCCTTTCTTTATGGTACAGTACCGCCCCCAACGTGGGCTTGCTCCCCTGCCCCCCTCCCCCCCGCCCACTGCCCACTGCACCCCTTCCCGTACCCCTACCCCCTGCCCGCCTGCCTATCGTGCCCCTGCCCACAACCCAGAATGCGGGCAAGCAGAAATTGCGTACATCCCTTCAAATCCTATCTCTTGTTGCTTTTGGCGCACTTAAATGCTTTTGCCCTCAAAACTTAAGGTTTCGAGTAGGGAGCCCTCTATTAAAAACCCTCATAAAGCTCTCATAGAACCCTGAAAGTACACAATAACGGTCCGTGTTGAAACATTAAAGAAACGTAAACCCCAAAGTCCTATCACCTTAAAATGCCCTACAAGCCCCTGCTTAAGAAATCCATCTCTAAAGCCAACAATCTGCACCCAAAAATCAAGAAAAACCAAAACCATGTAGAACCCCCAAAAACCTGATGAAACTTTAACCCGAAACCCAAAACTGTAATCCCTAAACCCTAACTTTTGATACCCAGTGGCAATGGTGCAGACTTTGATACCAGGCACGGCGGACCTTCTGGAGGATGTGGATTTGGCCGCCTTACTGGGCCCGTAATGGTGTCGTGAGCAAATGGAAAGCTCGCACCAACAAGCAACTGGTGCACCCCGTGCGCAGAATAATCAAGCGCATGGGTCCTGAGGGAGGCTCGGGATGCGCTACGAGGTCGGCAGCTCGCCTACCACCCGATGCCCCATGGCGGCCGGACCCCCCACGACCACGATGCTTTCAAGCGCTATGATTCCAATTCCCAAACGAACGACGCCCACACCATCAACCTCTTGGCGCAGGCTAGAAATGCTGAGTCGGAAAAGGATGACACCTGCAAAACATACAAGTGCAATGCAAGCGAAAAAAACCAAGTCGCATGGATCCATGCACAGTTGGGGGGGGGGCGAATCCTTCGTCCACCAAAACGGCAGGGACCTCAATGCACCCACAAAAAAAGGTTCGCAGGCGCCAGAAAAAGCGTGGTTGTAGATGGTAAGCCCCAGCCGTCGAAAACACACGAGGCATTTACCCACCATTGACGACACACCGCAGCGCGACGCGAAAAGTGCACCCCATTACACTCTCAACTGGAAAATGAAGCATGCTCCGTCTGCAAAAATTGCAAACGGCAATCGCTCAGCTCAGAAAGAAAGGGCAGCAGGGCCAGATGAGTAGTAAGATTTGGCTCCTGCTAAATGATGTTAGCCTCCGTATGCTACTGGAATTTGAAAATCACGGCTGGGAGATGGGAGAGAGGGACCATACCGCCGGATTGGGCAGGCACTACGGTGGTATCAATCTACAAGGGAACAGGGACGACACCAACCCAGACAATTAACTACCAATCTCACTACTGAACAATGACGAACACACCGCTCCACACACTATCCTTGGGCTGGAGACAGGCATTCGATTCTCTGGACCACGCCGCACTTCGGGCTTTCAGACAACATGCTGGGCTCTATAAAGACACCAATAAGGTCAGCAGGTATCTGCCCGGGCCGTCCCTCAAGCCCATACCTCCTTGTTCTGCAGATAAGGACCTAGAACGGAAAGGAACCCCCGAAACACTTGTCTTTCGGCCCAGACCGTGCGGCAACGACGGTCCCTCCTGGCTGCAATCGAAAAAATGCTGCAGAATATGGCATGAAACTTAACAACATGAAAATCGAACTCCTTATTCACAGCCGTCCCAGAAAAGACCGCGAAAATTCGCGAACGGCACGAGTCAAGACTACCCGCGCACAATTCGAGAACAACATGCGAACGCCCCTTTCAAAATGCCTCGCTTCATTGAGCCGGTCTCGTAGAAGCTGCCCAAAAACAACTTCCGCTAGTTTGAAACTCCCGACTCCCTACCAATACCATTCCTAAGATGTCCCGATCCACAATTGTAGCCATCCTCGCCGCCGGCCTGGATAACCTGACTCTAGGACCTGAAGAAAATCGACGAATTCTTGTTTCCTTGCCGACCCAACACATTTTGTGGTCTCTCCAGGCGTTTTAGATCAGGGCAGAAGAATAGAAATGCAATTCCCACCTTTGCCCAGAATTCTGGAACCACGTTGGACCGCAGCTAAGTACACAGGACCATACTGCAAGTAGACCTTTCTAGCAAGAGCGCTGCCAAAATCGTCTTTCCAGCTTCCCTTTTAGTAGCCCCTATGACCCATTCCCCCATTCCCTACTAAGCACCAGACAGTAGAGCCAAACACAGAGTGCAGGGCCGTCTTCTCCAATTCCCGCGAGCCTAACTCCCAGAGACTCCAATACCCCTTAATTAAGGAATATACCTTAAATTATAATAGGATCCCTAATATGATTTAAGGTCTATTCCTTAATTAAGGGGTATTGGAGTTTCTGGGCTCTTACCCTAAACCCTCAACCCTAAACCCTAAACCCCCTTCACCCTTCATACCCAGCGGCAACGGTGCGGACTTTGAAGCCAGGCAAGGCGGACCTTCTGGAGGATGAGGAGTCGGCCGCCTAGCTCTTTCAGGGTTTAGGGTTTAGGGTTTAGGGTTTAGGGTTTAGGTTTAGGTTTAGGGTTTAGGGTTTAGGCTTCAGGGTTGAAGGTTCAAAGTCTTAAACAAGGTGTTCTTGCTTCTTTCAGGGCGTGAAGAAAGCTGTATCATATCATTTTTTAGACTGAAAGGGTTCGACATGGCTCTACAACGGCCTTTATGCAGGTTCTGTGAGCCTTTGCTTTGAAGGGTCCGGGCCTCTTTCTGTTTGTGGCTTTGCTCTGTCCTTTAGTCGGTCGGTTTATGGAGTTCTGCTGTTGGAAACAGAAGGTTTTGAGCTTGGGGGGCTGCAGGGTGTAAACGCACTGATGGGTCTTTTGCGGCTTCTGTCGGCGTCTTCAGCGGGGCTTTACAACGGCTTGAAATCAAGGTTCGGAAAGTTAACCCTAAACCCTAAACCCTAAACCCTAAACCGTTTAGCATCCGTGAACTCTGCAACTGGGTCGCAAGTCCGATAAAATGCGATGATGTATCAGCGGTTCATAGCGGTGTCCGTCGTTAGCGGAACCCTTGCTTGTCTCTGGCTAAGCAACCCCCAACTGTTTGATTAGGGTTTAGGGTTTAGGGTTCAAGGTTTAGGGTTTAGGGGTTTTGAATGTAGGGTTTAGGGTTTTGGGTTCAGGGGTTTAGGGGTTTAGGATTTAGGGTTTAGGGCTTAGGGGCTTAGGGCTTTAGGGTTTAGGGTTTAGGGTTTAGGGTTCTGGCTTCATACCGGGTCGAGGGTTCAAGGCTATCGGGCTTTCGGGCTCAGGGCGCAATGAGGCTTGAGCCTTTCAGGCTTTGAGGTTTCCGGGTGTGCGTTTGATGCTTGTAAGGATCAAGGCAGGTAGGGCTTTAGGTTTCCGACTTCTAGGCTATCATACTTGGACGTTCATAAATTACAAGGCAGGATGTGGTAAGGATGTCATAACTTTAGGGTTTCGGGTTTAGGGTTTAGGTTTTAGGGTTTAGGGCTTCGGGTTTAGGGTATGGTTGAGATGCCTGTAAACCTGCTTGCGACAACCGAGGAACCTTCAAGTGAAAGCATTGCTAAAGACCCGAAACCCTTCTACCCTTCTACCCTAAACCCTAAACCCTAAACCCTAAACCCTAAACCCTAAACCCTAATCCCTAAACCTAAACCGTTACCCTTCTACCCTATAGATCCCTTGTAGAATCCTTTGAGGAACCTGTTGAGCTGCCCCCATGATCCTCTGACTAGGACAGCTCAGGCCCAAGAACTCCACAGCTTCCATCGAGACTCGGACTCAGTTTAGGGTTTAGGGTTTAGGGTTTAGGGTTTAGGGTTTAGGGTTTAGGGTGTAGGGTTTAGGGGAAGATTACAAACCACCCTAAACCCTAAACCCCAACACCGGGGCCCTAATAACTCGAGCAGGGCTCCTTTAACTGTTCCTTGCAAGGGCTCTGTAATGGTTGCTATATAAGGGCGTGGTATATAGAAAGGTTTTGGGATATATTATAAAAGAATTTTTGGGAATTTGTAGATATGTACATATGTATACTATATGTGTATATATATATATATATATATCGAAAAATTGTTCTGACCCCTGCATTACTCCCCAAACGCGACAGCTCAGGGCCTTGGGTTTAAGACTGCGCAGCCTACGTGGTCCAAGATCGCGTCTCGGACGACCAATGCCCGCAAAGAGCTTCGAGGCCAGTTTAGGGTTCAGGGTTTAGGGTGTAGCGTTTAGGGTTTAGGGTTTTAGGGTTTGGTGCTGTATGAGAGTTTTTTACACAGGTTCCATGGGCTCCTTGGGCCTTCAGAAGTTTTAGGTGTTGGCGTTTATGGGCCTTAACCTGTGATCCTGTGTGCAACACCACCAAGAAGGTTTAGGGTTTAGGGTTTAGGGTTTAGGGTTTAGGGTTGTGGGTTTAGGGTTTAGGGTTTAGGGATTAGGGTTTAGGGTTTAGGGTTTAGGGATTAGGGTGTTTAGACCCCAAACCCTCAACCCCTAAACCGTAAGCCCTCAGCCCCCCTTATAGAACCCTCATAGAACCCTTATATTGCGCAGGTCACTGATCCATGAAGTACGGGAGATCCACCATTGCCTGCCCCCGCGATTCAGCTTGGGGTTGCGGGTTTAGGGCTTAGGGTTCAGAATGTTTCACGAAGCTTCTTTTTAGATGGCCCCATAAAGCCCTTGAAGGCTTAAGCCATCAGACTGGAAAGCCCAGTACACCATGCTCGAAGGATTGTGGGGAAGAAGCATCGTAGGATGTAGGCGTTTTGCTTTTGCACCTCCTCCAGCCTCTAAAACTTCAACACCAACTAGCGTCCCTCAAATTTCGGCATGTGGAGTTGGGTTTCAGGTTTCAGGGTTGAGGGTTTATGGGTTCGTGCCACATCTTGTAAGAGTGCAATGGGTTTAGAAGGAATCGTCATTCAAGACCGAACACACCTGAAAGGCAAACGGCTCTCGCAACCTGACCCAAACTAAACCTCGAAACCCTTACTCCTAGACCATAACGCTAAGCCTTGAACTTCAGAACCGACCGCCAAAATCCCCAAACCTGAACCATAAACCCGAAACAGTGAACCCAGAACCAAAACCATTCTCAAGATTTCTGATTGCATTTTAGTTGGGACTCAGGGCTCTACAAGTTGGTTGAGTCTTTGTGGTTTACAAGGACCTGAACCAGAGACCAGCCCGAACAGGAAGCCAAAAACCCAAAACATCAAGTCCTTACCAAAAAGAGGGGCCCTAAATCAGGGACCCACTTCTCGCAACAAACGCTTACAACAACCCATCAGATTCCCGCAAAATGTCTACGGTTTGAACCCAGGACCCCGCTATACTCTAAACCTTACGCCCGAAACCGCTTAAAGCCCTGAACAGCAGGCCTCGACACTAGGTGCACTATGTCGCCTCGGCTACCGCAGCAAAGTGAGGTGGACTTTCAAGGCTTTGAACGGTTTAGGGCTTCGGATGTAGGTGCTTTTGGGTTGTAAACAAACACTTGTTGCTCTGTGTGTGTGCTTGTGTTAGCGTTAGTGCTAGTTTGAACAACCCTCCGACGGGCTGTCCACGCACGCCCGTCGGGGATGCAGCGCTGGGCTTGTGAGGATTTCATGGCAGGAGCAGCACTTTCAGGATGTGGATTTTTGGCTTGTGGAGTAGCTTCACAAGGGGAACTATGACAAAATATGAAGAATCGGTGCTGCGGCCTAGGTTTTGGACACATCGAGGTGGTTTAATCAAGGTTTGGTGACGGAAGATCTTCACTGCTTGCTCGCGAAATCATTTTTTGCCGGCCAGGAACTGACAACTTCACGCTCAGCGGGAACGTCGTTAATCCCTAGAGCCGCGTCAGTTGAAGCACGGTTTTGATAACTAGAGGTCTGGGTCGAAATCTCACTGCGCCACGGCTTTTGAGGCCATGGCAATGTTGTTTTCATGTGGGTCATGACTTGCGGAAACAGCGCACTGGGCAGAAATAAAAAGGCAGCAACGCCTCTTGCAGCAATCGCAATGCCTTGGTCAGTAGGGCAGGTTGCGAGAAGGCTAAACGGCAGAAGTGAACCTAGCAAAGCAGTGGCAGTAGGAGTGGAGAAAAAGTGGACCTAGAGCAGCAGCTGCAGCAGCAGAAAAAGCCCCGTAGCGGCAACAGTACGAGTGGTGGCAGCAGGAGCGGCAGAAGTGCCTCGACTAGCAGCTGCAGCAGCACTTTAAGCAAGTCATCCCGCCCCCACCCCCCAATCCCCCACCGCATATATGAAGGTGCTAGGGTGCTCAGGCCTGGGCAGGCGTTCAGAAGGTACGAGATCGCGCAAAATGCACGCAGCTGCCTCCCTCCCCGAAGAAGCCAGTTGCACAACACACACACCCAAGCACCTCCCTCCGCCAAGACCCGAAAACAGCGACAGGCGCTAGGCTTTCGGCAAGCGAGTCAGCAGAACACCGCAAATGCCGATGTGCTCGACGCACCCAGCCCCGCACCCAGCCCCGCTGCCTTCCGAAAACAACGGCAGGCGAGACGTTGTCGGTTAGGAAGTCCACGGATCACCGTCAATACCGAGGCGGTGGGTGTGCGGACGGCGCGCGTCAAAAGGCAGTCGGAGCCTTTTGACACCGAAAAGCATGTAATGTAGGGGCCTTATTAATTATTAGAATAGGGTTTTTGTTATTTTATACTACAATTATAATAAGGAGCCCCCAAAATAGTAAAGGTAATTCTTGAGGCCCCTATAATAGTTCATTGCATACACGTACTTTGGCATTAAGTAGCAGGGACACCGCAGACCCTTCGATCAAAGGATACCTCGACCCTTATGGTATCCCTGGTAGCATCCTCTATGCAAAACTTATTATGGTTCAACCCTGAACCGTAAACCCTAAAGTGTGACTGAAGTTTGGGGGTTTGGGATTCGTTGGGTTTGGGAGGTTCGAGTTCGCACCTTTGGCTCTGACAGACCTAGCATTCAGATTTCCATTCAGTGCTTTTGGCGATTTAGGGATTCGGGATTTAGGGTTATGGCTCAGGGTTTAAGACTCTAGAGTCTGCAACGCCTTAACCAGTCAACACGTGCGAAAGAGTGAAGTTTTGAACTGACCCCAATAACCGTAACACCCTGGAATCCGCAAGGAAGGGAAAGCCCCTGGGCTCAAGTGAGAGCCTCCTTCGAGGGAATCTCGGCGGGATTCTGATATGGAGGCTTGTAGACTGAGATGAGGGTATTGGGGTTGCAACGGTTCTTATAAGGAGCTTAAGGCTTTGGGGGTCTAGTCGCCTAAATACTCAGACTGGGCGTCTTGCCGGCTTTTTGCTACGAAACAGACGAAGGAACCCCCGGGAGGAATTGGAAAAAGGGTGTTGGGGTACATTTCGCGGACGATCAGGGGGCCTCAACCATAAATCGTAAACCCCAAACCTTGAACCCTAAACCCTGAAACAAAACCCTAAACCCTGAACCCTGAAACCCCCAACCCCTAAGCCGCGACTGATTAATGTAAAAGCCTTAACAATTAGAATGGGGCTTTTGGGGTTTGTACATTATATATATATATATATGTATATAAATATATATATATATATTTATTTATCTATTTATATTTATATATACTATACTATACTATACTATACTATACTATACTATACTATACTATACTATACTATACTATACTATACTATACTATACTATACTATACTATACTACAGTTATAATAAGGAGCCCCGAAAATAGTATAGGCCCTAAACCCTAAACCCTAAACCCTAATCCTAAGCAGAAGTACTTGATAATGCGGCCAGGGATCTCCCACGCTGCTTTCGCCCGTTCCGACCTGGTGGGTCCACTCTTTTCTTCTGCGAGTTTGTGTAAGGGTTTAGGGTTTAAGGGTTGGGGTTTAGGGTCTAGGGTTCAGAGTTTGGGGTTTAGGGTTTAGGGTTCAGAGTTTGGGGTTTAGGGTTTAGGGTTGAAGGTTTAGGGTTCAGGGTTTAGGGTTCAGGGTTCAGGGTTTATCACGTTTGACACGTCAGACAAGAGGCTGACATCCCTCCCGCGGCTAAGCAGAGGGAACACGGTAAGGGTTTGGGGTTTCGGGTTTAGGGTTTAGGGTTTAGGGTTTTAGGGTTTTGGGTTTTAGGGTTTAGGGTTTAGGGTTTATGTCGGCTTCCGCGGTGTTGAAGTTCAGCTTTGGTGGTACGTAGTTTAGCTTAGGCGGCAGGGCTGGGCGATTGTAGTTTCAGTTGGGCTATATGACTGGTTAGCTACCTCGCATTTCATGTGCCACGAAAGTGTAGCTAGAATCAGCTGTGCCCTGCAGTTATGGTACTCGTCGTCCTACTTATAACCCGACCCTAAACCCGCAACAACTAGCTTATGCTTAGGGCTCTTGGGGCTGTGACGGTCTGAGGCAGTTGAGGCTTAGAGGTTCAAGAAGCAGAATTCAGGATTCAGTGTGACCCAAGCACCTTTAAACGCATCACGGTTTAGGGTTCAGGGTTTAGGGTTCAGGGTTTAGGGTTTAGGGTTTAGGGTTTAGGGTTTAGGATGAACTCCAAAACCCATCGCCGAACTCACAACCCTGAAGCCCAATTGGAAAATTGGATACCTCCATGGTACCACCTATCGCAATCTATTCTAGACGATTCAAGTCTAGTCTAGTCTATTCCGATTATGATATTTACAGTATATTAGGCAATCTTATTAATGTACGTCAATTAGAATAGAGTTTTGGGGGTTTCCGTATTAAAACTATAGTATAGTATACCCCGAAACCCTATTCTGCTTATTAAGGCATCTATATAGTATCGGAACCACATCACTTACTTCCCCAGAAAGCCAAAGAAATAAAATGTTAAACTTTCAGATTACTACTGAATTATAAGAACCCAGAAAGTTTAAAGGTTTGGTATTGGGGAACTAAGATCATATTATATCAACGGATGACATGTTCCAAACTCGAAGGAGCTGAAGATGAAAGCCAGGGGGGCTTAACGTTAGAGCATAGGCTTCGGGGTCTAGGATTTGGGGTTCAGGGTTTAGGGTTTAGGGTTCAGGGTTTAGGGTTTAGGAGTTGGGGTTCAGGGTGTAGGGTTTCGAGAGATGGTGCTTGTAGCTAGTTGAACCTTGCCTGAACTGCTCCATGGCCTCATTGCTGGGTATCCGGAAGCTCCTCGACAACACAGTGCGCACACGGGTGATCACAAGAGCATCTCTCCCTCTCCCTCTCCCTCTCCCTCTCCCAATCCCTCTCCCTATCCCTCTCCCTCTCCCTCTCCCTCTCTCTCTCCCTCTCCCTCTCCCTCACCCTCTCCCTCTCCCTCTCC
>CAJNDV010030458.1:9640-25018 GCA_905221635.1 Symbiodinium sp. CCMP2456 | reverse complement strand
TTAAGCCCCCCCGCTCACTACAGTGTAAAGTCCACCAGTTGGGCCTGTCTTGAACCGCCTCTATTAAAACCACAAGCGGGCAACTGGCCGAAACCAACACCTTGGCACTGGGTACGTACTGACAGGCATGCTGGATGTCAGCAGAAATGGCACCGAGCCAGGAGGCTCCAGGGTCACACTCCCAGTGCGCCCACAATAGGCGCTTGAGGGTGGCCGGGCCGCGATGCACGACTTGGCGCAGGAGGGCAGCTCTAGCCAATGCTAGCGCCAGGGGCGGCGAGGGAGCGGCCGCGTCCGCTAGGGTGGCGTAAGAGTGCTGATGGTGCTCACCTTTCCTGCGCCTGTGTAGAGACCGCCAGAGAGCGACATACGCCTGTGCCCAAGACCTGAAATGGATCGCCGCGTGCAAAGGAAGAATTGCGCTGCCGAAAACAAAGCGGGACATGGCTAGGGACCTCAACATCAACCGTCTGGTGGCTAGGGCAATGTTGTCAGCCGAAAACAAACGGTGGCGGAAAGGCCGAATGGTATTCCACGCCTGTGAAGACCTATAGGAGATCTCGGGTGCTGGTGTGCCCGTCACAGTCGTGATGCCTCCTAGATGCTTGTAGGCTTCAACAAGGGGAAGCGCAAACTCCCGGCCAGAGATGGCACTGCGGCCCATCAAGCAAGGACCGTCGTTGGTCTGGTGAGGGCACCAGGACGAGTCCTGCCGTAGGGATGCCAACGGTACGACCGCCGCGGTCTTATCACGGGCAAAACCCAGCGTCATCCCAATGCTGTCCGCCTGCTCCACATAACATGTGACAACATCCCGAACAGCACCTGATAACCCCTGTGGACTGCATTGTGAGTGCATATGGACGAAGTCATCTGCCCACGCACCACATGACAGGTTGTCGGGAGCCCCTTCTGTGCACCATGGCTCTGGACCCTGTACTTCAGGGGTCGCAGTAGAGAGCCCAGCGGCGGCGACGGCGCGCTCAGCGCTTCGAAGGTAAGCTGAAAACGAGAAGGCGAACAGTATGTCCGCCAGCCCGTCACCAGGGCGAGTCCCCTGATGTGTAAGGGTCAACGCCGCTCCGCGATCGAGGCGAAACCATGTGCCTTGTAGTACGTCTGGCGTGACTGCACAAACGTGTTCTCTGCTGACCAGCGCGGGTATGGTAGCCATGCGCTGGAGCTGGCTAGCCAATTCGCTGAGCGCACTAGCGGGAACCCCGAGCTTGTGAAAGAGAGCTCGCAGAGCTCGGTCTGTGTCCCCAACCGGAACAAGCAGCTGGCGTATGACGCAGTAGAAAGCAGACTTCACGTCAAAGTACAGGAGGGCCCAGTGTTGCCCGAGCTTACGCGCTCTGGCTTGAAAGGTCCTTGCAGCGAGGGCGATGGCCTCCGTACTAACTCCTGGGAGCGTACCTGCCTGGAGGTCTGCAGGAACGAGGTGCTCCGCCAAGCAGCCTCGAACGTGTTTGTGGTATATCTTGCTCGGCAGATTCGAGAGGAGGATGGCCCTGAATTTGGAGCACTGCAGGGTCGCGGCGGCCTGTTTCGCCAGCGGCATAAGGCACCCGCCCCGGAACTCCAATGGCTCCTGGACGGCCAGAGCCGCCTTAGTGAAGACTGGCAGGAGTAACCTTGCAGAGAGAACAGCGTCGGCTCTCCAAAGCTCCCCGGTCAGGCCATCTGGTCCGCATGCCTTGCCGGAACGCAACTCTCTGATCATACATTCGACGCCGGTAAGCGAAGGCACGGCCGCAATGTCGAAGACGGGAACCGAGTGCTGGTAGGCAAGCCTTTGCTCCCGGAAAAGCGCGGGATAGCCTGCAGGATCAATGGCCTCGCCAGCTTCCAGTTCACTGAAATGGGACCTCCATGCCTCCTGCCTGTGATCGGGACTACACGCAAGGGTACCGTCCGGCAGTTCCACCGCCGGCAACGGAATGAATGACTGTCTCCGCTTTGAGGCCGCACCTGGAAATGCTTTGCGGACCGCACGGAAGAGGTGCTTGGGGTCCTTAATATCTGCGAGGGCGACCCTCTGTACGAGAGATTGCAGATAGTTCCCGCGGTCGTGCTTCGCGCTGGCTCGTAGATCCCTGCCCAGCTGATCGAGACGTCGGGAACCAATTGCAATGTCCTGGTACACATCGCGGAGCCAGCTGTTGGCCTGGTGCACCGCCTCTGGCGCGAAAATGGAGCCCTGGCGGTAGTGCAAGAGGCCTGCAAAGCCTATAAGAAGGAGGCGTCTGCGCAGCTCGGCATGGGCTCGGCTAAAATGTTGCCGGAGCTGCTTGCGGACTTGAACCTTCTGCATAGAGGCCTCCGACAGGTAAGGTTGGCGTGTGGCTCGACTGGGACTGGTCAAGTGATCCTGTCCTGCCTTAGTCCAGCCTTGGACCAGAGCCTCATAATGCCCATCGACGTTGGCACTCCAAGCACAGGCATGATCTTGCATCAACCCGTTCAAACAACCTAAAAAGGCTTCAGTGGGTGCCAAATGGGGACGCAAAGCCTTCCGGCAGAAACGACCATGCCGAGGAGAGGCAGGAGATGCGGACGCAAAACTGCATTCCAGTGCGACCGGATAATGATCAGCCTTGGCTTGTAGACTCTCGAATGTGACACACACCCAAGAGCTCAGAGCGTCGCGCGGCCAATGGGCCGGTACGGCTATGTAGTCAAGGCGTCGCGGCTCACCTTGAACTGGAATCCACGTGACCGAAAAGTTCCTCTGTGGCAGGTCGAGAACGTGGAGGGAAGTGTGAGGTCCAGCTCGGCTAAGAAGCCGTGAAAGGCCTCACCGGCTGCAGTTTCCTGCTCGGCACCTGCGTCGCCGATGGCATCCGAGACGAGGCTTCCCAGACGCGCATTCGCGTCTGCCAGCACAATTACCTCGGAACTGGGAGGCCTGCCTTGTATAGCCCTGAGACACATCCGCCAGAACTCCTGGGCTGTGCCAGCCGCTGCCGGGGGCTCCGAAGGCCCATGGGCGACTAGAACGGTCCAATTCAAGTGTAGCGCAGTGATTTGAACAACCAAGTGCCTTGGCGACATGCTGGTCACCGTAAGATGGTGCAACTCTAGGCGCCATTTGCTGTCGCCAGACACGGCGTAAGGCAAGCTCTTGTTGACCCACAGGGCAACACCATGATGTCCTCCGGTGTCGGCGGACGAGTGGAGCATGTGAAAGTCCCCGTCCGGCAAAACCTGTGAAGACATGAGCCGAGTTTCCTGGAGCCCACAGAGGAGAACCGACATTTCCAGGAGCTGCTTCTTGAGTATGTCTCGCTTGGCCGAGACTCGAAGACCTGCTTGACGCTGATTTTTTCCCGGCGGCCCTGGGTCCAGGAGTGTCAGCACGTTATAAGAGAAGAAAACGTGTCTGCGATGGATAGCATCCGCAAGAACAGGCTCTGGAACAAAGCCCATTCGTGGGCCATGGCTGGGAAGACGTGGATGGCGCTGAAGCCTGAGAGCCTCGCTCTCGAAGGCATATAACGAAGGCATGTCTATAGTAGTGATTGTGCGCTAGCCACGACCAAGAAGACAAAGAATGCTTGCTCAATCGTGCAGGCCACGTAGGAAGAAGGAGCTGATCCTCTGCAGGATTAAGACGTCTTACCTGCTTGGCGAGCTCATCGGTAAGCTCATTGCCCACTTCTCCGGAATGTCCCGGAACGTGCTCGGCACGTAGACGGAAACGCTGAGATGCGCACTGGCGCAAGTGCGCGGCATAGACCGCGATGGGGGACGGGCCGGCGTCAAGCTGACGGGTGACTGGCTGAGATTGCCCGAACGTTCCTTGCCCGGCTGCGATGCAGTCATACTTGAAGACAACCGGAAGGTCCCATGCTTCCGCAAACTCGATCGACCATGCCAGAGCCCACACTATGGCCAGGGTCTCACAAGTGATGGAGAGGCCATCGACCTCGCCAACCGAATAGGGGCTGCTGACAGTCTGGGCGGGTGCGGCGGCATAGCCCACAAAAAACATGTCATGACCAGATACAGCCCATACCGTAAAGGCCCAAGCTCCTGAATCGAGCTGCTGGCCGGAAACCGGATCGACCGAAGCCGACCCATCCGTGTATAGGTGCAGTTCGGTGGGACAAGGCCGCTGTCCCTCCGAATACCAAGACGCAATGCCGGAGAACAGTTGCCGTTTCTCTTTGGGCACCCGTCTGTCGGCCTGGAGAGCGCTGATATCTGCATCAAGCCAGTCTGTCACAACAGCACTGGACCCCGTAGGGCGGGCGGGCACCAGGTCAAGCAACGACTGAACTGATTCCTGGAAAGCTGTACGGGACAGAGACCCCATCAAGTTCAAAGTCACTCTGTGTTGCTGGCCAGGGGCGGCACCATGAAAGTGATCCTCCAAAGTCTCAAGCAAAGTGGCCGCCAAAAAGAGATGATGCGACGTGCGCTGCGCGCACTCCGCAAGCAGGGTGGCTGGGCCTGTCTCTGGCCTGTCTAGGCTAGGAGCGTCCGCTGCAGTGGCGTTCGCAGCATTCTGCGTGGTCAAGGCCGTGGGTTCATCGACTTCATCTTCCGAGCTGGTGTCCTGACCTCCTGAAAGGTAGAAAGTATGCTGGCGTGCCCGGCACGGCGTAGGAACAGGGCGGCGGGAGGAGTGTGCCCTGTCCTGGTGAAGACACGCTCGAGATCCGATTTCGCGCAAGCCGGAGCCATGGCGGCGGCCCACAAGGTCAGGAGTGCGATATAACTGCCCGGCTTGGCGGTCTTGGCTGCCGCGCTCCACGAGCCCCTCAGCTGCACGACCTTGTGGAACCCCTCGCAGGTCAGCGCATAGGAAATCCGTAGGTGGAGGCACAAGTTGCACGGCCTTGATACCTGGGATCATGCTGATCGCACAGAGGCAGCCGACAGCCAAGCCCGGAGCTGACGGAGAACTTGCACTAAACCTGCTACCTTTACCACGCTGTGGAACCTTGCCTGTCCTGACATTCTGACCCTTGGGAGGTAATCGCGGGTCAGCCTGGAGAGCACATGCACCTTGTGTATTGGCATCCTGATCAACATCAGGGCATGGGGCGCTGGCCGGACCATTGGCAGCAGGCCCTCCACCGCATCGGTGCGGAATCTGTGTATCTCTGACCTGGGTCTTGGTGCAGTTCCGAAAAGCAGCAGGATCTGTATGAGCTCCGAGGAGGGCAGAGGTGAGGCCCTGGAGTCCGGGAGAACGGACTTGGAGGTGAAAACCAGGGCTCCACATGCTAAATCGACTCGTGAGCGAGGCCGCGTTACACTGCAGCGCCTGTCGCTGGGAAGGCGGCACCTGTTTGACCTCATGCCTGTGCGGGGCAGAATGCCTGGAGTTGCTCCTTTCGGACATAGATCCTCCCTGCGTGTCGCCATGCGTTGTGGGAAGGGCCGTAGCGCCGGCGGACTCCGTGGTACCTGCAGTCTCAGTGCCTCCGCCACTTCGAGGCTCCTGGATTAAACCTGCTGGTGCAGCTGGGCCAGCTGGGCTGGCACCATCAAAACCTCCGGTCGCCTCGGCCCCTGTCATTGCCGATGGAACAATTGGAGCCAGAAACGCCCTGGCTACAATGACTGTACCGTCGACTATGGGGATCCTAGGAGGTGTGCCATCAGCGCCGGCTGTGTGAGGAGACCCGATGTGGCAAACTGCCAGGTGATGCCGTACATAAGGGCTCGCAGGTCAAGGATGCACACAGGGTGCTGCGGGTGCTGGCGGTCGTCTGCCTGCAGAGGCACGGCCAGCATCACCACATTGGACAGGAGTCCAAAAGCCGCATGGTCACGTATCCTTGGCCTGGCAACTAGAATCCTAAGATCCCGCGACGCACAACCCAGGTGGGACGCCAGGTCGGCTCGCACTTGCCGTGACCGATCCGGTTGTACTGTATGGCAGAAAGGTTCGGTGTCCGTGAGGACCCAAAGACGTTGTCCATGAACCCCTGGCACGTCTGGCTGGGTTACCCATCCCTGCGCAGAAAGGAGCATGTCTTCCAGGTTGGTTATCACAAGCACTGGGTGATCCACTGGCGCAAAAAGGACCAGATCTCCGTGCTGGAGTCGGACAGGCACATCTGGGGCCAAAGGCCAAGGCATGTCTCCGACATACACTAAGATGTGTTGAGTGCGCTCCAATTGTGCCACTGCAAACAAGGAGGCTAGGTCAATGGCGTCAGCAACCAGTGCCGTAAAAAAGGTGTGACCATTGATCCGGCTAGTATCGAAAACGATGAGCTGGCCTGGGGGCTGCCAGACAGGAGTCGCGACTAGAAGACCGTAACCTGGACAGGTCTGCGGATGCACTGGGAGCAGTTGTGGGAATACCCGTCGGTCCTCGAGAGTGCGAGCATCAGAGACAGCAGCTAATGCATCATCGAGCTCACTTGGGGCTTCGAGCTGAACCGTTATCAACTCTGGCCAACTATCATGGTTGAGGACAACAAAGCACGCTCTGTAGGGGAGGGCTTCCAGCGGCTCATTCATTCCTGTGTTTGGCGCTGGCACGGTCCACTGTGGAGGAGGAGCTCCTGGGTCTTCGGGATCCTCTCGAAGGGCTCGCTCCAGCCTTTGGGAGGCCGTCTCCGACGTGCCTCCGGTGCAAGAGGCAGTCGAAGCTGGCGGATGTAATCTGGCACTCTTGACCAGGGTCGCTGGAGCCTCAGGAAAGGATAGCTTGACAAAGAGCGGAGCACACAGGGCGGATATCTCCGAATCGGCGTACCCGGATTGCAGCGGGAAGGACAGTTGAGCCAGGACCATAGCAAGCTCCTTCGACTGCACACCTTGACACCTGAAGGGGGCACCCAAGAGGTCGCACTTAGGGTCTGTAAAACCGAGACACCCCTTGTAGCTGGAGCCCTGGGCGTCTGGGCCGCCTGGGACTATACGGGGGGGAGTACGGCTCCTGTCACTGTCATGACTCCGGTCTGGGGCACCCGCAGTGCCGCTTGGTGAGGCATCAGCGGCTGAGCTGTCTGCTTGTTCGGTGGAGCTCGTCTCCTGGTCTCTAGAGCTGGTCGAGCTTCCAGCCGTGGGCACATCGCTGTTAGGAGTGATCGGTACAAACTGCACCGTGAGAACGTGGCCTGGCACCACTAACATTTGATCCCCTTCAAGCGGTGAGCCGTCTATCTGGACTTGATGATCCGGCGGAGCCCACGCATCGTAATGTTCCACCATCTCAGTGTGGGAGCAGTCTCCGTCGGTGACCACCCACTGTTCCAATCCCATGAGAAGCGGCCTACAATCCGCAATGATGGTGAAGACCACAGGACCGGGGCGCCTCGGCGGGATGGGAACATTGGGCACCCTATCCGTGACACTAGCGACTCCCTTACAAAGCTTGCCCTCCAAAACCACATCGCGCATGGGTGGATGGGTCAGTTGTATGGTGGTCCAGTGGTACGGCAGTCGCAAGGCATTGGCCACATCAAGGTGGTGGTGCTCGGAGCGTCCCGGAAGGAGGGTAAAGCTGTGGGTACCTGACTCATGCACGAGGCAAACATGTTGAGCTCGGTTCCATACTCCGTCTGTAGGAATGACATCATCCTCATCCCAATGTGCAAGATTGGCGAGCATGGACGCAAGGTCGGGCTGGTGTGGCGAGGCACTCCCGGGGAGGCAGAACCGAACAACCCCATATGGTACCAGCTGGATATCGGTGTCTTCGTCGATAGGCAGGACAGCGCCAAAAGGGAAGACGGCATAAGGGACCTCCGCGTCGAGGTCGGCTTTGCGAATGAGTTCCGTGCGGGTAACTTGCCTGGGAAGGTCAACGACAAAAGCACGCCCATCTACCTCACGAAGGTCAAAGATGCACATCGGCTCCTCCTGAGCCCATGCAGGAACAGCAATCAATGTACCCCAGTGTGAAGAGAGCTGCTGTCGCGCAGGAACAAGCTGGGGAAACAGCGTGTAAAAGGCGCCGTCCATCGCAAAAGAGACCTCGTCAAGAGCGGCTTGTTCTGTGGCAGGCCTGCTTAACCTGACATTGACACACTGTGCAGCATGGTGCCTGGTTAGCACCAGAAAGCGCGCAAGATATGTCGGCTCCGGGGCAGAAACAGCCGAATCGGTCTCAGAATGCGCGCCATCAGGTCTAGGGTCCGTCTGGGGGGCAAGACTACCTAAACCGCGGGGATTATGGAAATCCCCTGCTTGGGTGGCTCGCTGAAAAACGCGAGCGATTGACGAAAGGCACCTCGCCTGTACCTCTCCTTGGGCGGAGGATGGCCCGCGACCAAAACCTCCTTTCCAGGTGACTCCCAGAAAGCAGCAGCGCAGATCTGTCGGCTCCGAAACCGCAAGAATGCTGAAATCAAGATGATGGCACATGGCTTCGGCCACGCCGACACAACTGGCCAAGTGTGCTAGGCTATGCTCTCCTGTAGTCGTGTGGAGCACCTTTAGACCTGATCCAATAGGTCTGGCATCAAAGGCAAGTGTGAAAGGGACCTGCCCGTAGGTACGCAGGAAGCCCGTGACAGATGCCGCTACAACGTAGCAAAAGCAGGGCTCGCCCTGGACCTCAAGGTCGGAGAGTCCGGCGACCGTCCGCAAGTAGAGATCATCATCTGTGGTCCCCAGGATCTGCCCTATGCGGCCCCGGACGTTGCAGTCGGCTAGGTGCCTGCCCGGGAATGACTGAACCGTGCCTCGCAGGTGGATGGCGAAGCCGGGCAACAATCTTTCAGAAAAGACATGGTGGAGAGGGGTCCACTCAGCACCTTCTGAAAAAAGGTGGCTAATGGCAACTGGCGTGGGCGGCTCGGTACCGGCTGGCATGACTGTGATGACATCGCCGTGCTCCAACGGCACAGGGTGGGAAGGCATAGCCTTCGTGTGGTGGTGACCGACCCAGAAGTCCCACTCGAAGGGCTCGCCGCCTACAGCATCCTCGACCTTTCTACACAGATGGTCCCAGGGACATGGATTCGGCAAAACTTCCGCGAAGTAATGACCGGAGAGTCGGGACAGGTCCAATATCACAGCCCTTTTCTGCTGCAGGTTGAGGCAAGCAGGGAAGGCCACGAACATGGCCGTCCCTCCATAGCGTTGCGGACGCAAAGGGGCTATGCTTTCAAGGTGTTGGTGCAGAGTCGCATAATGCTTAGCCGTTCGCTTCATTGTGGCCACCAACGTGGGACAGATGCCCACCTGGAGGCCGAAAGAAGCTTTGCGATAGCCCGGAGCATAAACCTCGATCCCAAGCCATGTGTGTGGCTGGACACCTGCCACTTGACCTTGAGGCAACGGGAGCGGCACGATGTCCACGCCCCTTGGCGGGTAGTAGACTACTGAGTCCCGACTGTCGGCATCGGAGGAGCGTTGACCTTGATCACAGGACACAACACTTAAGGGCTCAGGCATCCCTGCAATAATGCGATCAGCAGCATGGAGGGCCGTAATCAAGCCCGGAGGCGCCGAAAAGACCTGATGGGGCAAGCTCGCCAAGGCGATAAGACGGAACAACCTTCTGAGCAATGTGGAGCCGGGTCGTCGCCGTCGTTGTTGGCTGCGGCGGGCATCGGTCTTCCAAGCTAACACAGCTGACGCTGTGCCGATCTGCCCCAAAGGCCGGACACAGCAAGGCTCGAGCGACGCCGAACACAAAAGGCACAACCGCCCCAGAGGTGAACGCTGGAACCCAAGCTGGCACATCAACAGGCGACAGAGAACAGCCTGCATAGCCAACAAGATGATCAAGAGAACTGATGCAGCTTGTCCTGACACCCAGGAGAGCATCCAGTCCCAATCTTGCACTGTCGCCTGAGGCATCTGGAGCGAGAGCTCCGCGGAACTTGCCTCTCTTCTCAACTCCTGAGGCGAGGCACCAGCGCAACAAAAACCTTCCCCTTTGGCCTGTGTCCCAGAGCCACCGATACACATGTTGGGCGCACAAAGGGGAAGAAAGGAAGGGCACTGGCCATGCAGGGAAAAACAGGGCGACCCGCTGCTATCACACACAATTTCAGTGATATGCGGATGGGTATAAAGTGCTGCGGTCCAGACCGGACAGCGTCCCTGAGCCACCGATACGCTTGTTAGGCTCCGATCTGTGAGAAAAAACGCGCCGACAGCGAGCTGCATAAAATACCCAGCCGGACAGCAACCCTGAGCCACCGATTTGCTTGTTAGGCCCCGGCATGGGAAAAGAAGAGGCGGGGGAGAGCATGGCCGCACCAAAGACCAAGGCTCTGCCAGCTCTCGCGAGGATAAAGGAGAGCAGAGACGAAGATAGACCTCCAAAAAAGAGGCACTTCGCTCCACGTTCCCACAAGTAAAGGATGAAGAAATCCATTGACTTCCGTCCCGGAGTGCGGAGGGAGGGGGCCAGCAGGAGCAAGCTATGACCCATGGCTCCACCTGCAACTTCACAGAGTGCAGTAGGCAAAACAAAAATCTGCAGTGAAGGGAAGATCCTGCAAAGGGCACGCAGAGGAAAGACCAGATCCCAGCCGGACAGCAACCCTGAGCCACCGATATGCTTGTTAGGCCCCGGCATGGGAGAGGATATGGCGGAGGAGAGCATGACAAAGCCAAAGACGAAGGCCTTGCCAGCTCCCGCGAGGATGAAGGGAGGCAGCGACAAAGATAGACCTCCAAACAAGAGGCACTTCGCCCCACGCTCCCGCAAAGATGAGACGAAGGAGCCCAAATGCTTGCCGCCTGAAGACGAAATGGAAAGGGCCAACAGAGACGAACTACAACCCAAAGCTCGCCCTGCGACCTTACATAGTGCACTGGTTGGGGAGAAACGGATCTACCCCAAAGAAGAAACTGCGCTTCCCTGCCCTCTGAGAAATCCGCCGAATGTAAGGAGGCAGCGGGCGCGGTGTTAGGAAACTGAGGCCTCTGACTTGGAGCAAGAAACCTGTACAGGCTGTGAAAAGGCTTGGTCACATGCCTAGCTCCACAAAGGCTCTTGTTCGGATTATCAGACCCGAGGGGGATCTGATCATGACAAGCGAAGCTGGGATGTCCCACACACCCTCTTCTCCCTGACATGAGCGGCCCCACCAGGAATGAACAACCGAGCTGGCCTTGAGGATCCGGCAATAGACCAACCCACCGGTTCACTCCATTCCCTTCAGCTCGCCTTCCGGGTCGAAATGCTGCGCCTCGTCCAGCTCTTCGTCGTCGTCGGAGAGAAAGCGGGGCGCATTCGATGGGACGTGGGGCGGTTCTCGGGCAACTTCTGCTGGGCAAAAGCTCTGACCTGCAAAGGTAGATGCAAGCTCCCGTGCCCGTTTGGCGTCCAGCTTGTCCGCCAGGCTCACTCCAGCTGGATGATCCACTCCCGGCGCTCTGGCCATAGAAGCCTCTTTCCTGTGACGTAGGAAGGCGTTGTTGGTGGACAGGTCGTTGTCCTGTGTGCAAGGAGGGAGAGGCCTTCTCCTTGGCAACACCTTGATTCTGTTTCTGAATGGTCTGCTCTGGGATCTTTCCATCCATGGCGCCCAGCGGAGACGTCGTCACCGCCACAAGAGGGACCGGAGAGCCCAGGTAGGAGAGTCCTCAACGATGTGCTGGCATGATGCTCCATATCCCTCGGGGCGTACACCGCAGTCGGCTCTGGGGCAAGGCCAGGAGCTGGCCCCACCGGCGCTGCGATGCCCAAAATAGACCCAAGACCGCTGTCTATGTGAGCATGCGTGGCTCCCTCCTGAGCTGCTCCCAGGTGGCCGCTCGGCGGACCACCTCCAAGGGCCGCAGCCGCACCCGCACTGAAAGCCCGCCGCAGAATTGCACGGGGATCCTCTGCTGCGTTCTCCCGTTGTATCTGTGCCAGCAGGGCATCCCAGACTGCATCGTCTGGCTCCACCGTTGTCTCCATCTGCCTGCGTCCGTAGGCGATATCTCTGAGCTGCTCGCGAGCAGAGTCCTGCGCCAGGGAAGCTGTGTGGAGGTCGTCTGCCAGCTTCTCCATTGCTTTCACATGCCGTACGTGCTCTTGCAGCAGACTCTTCTTGAGCTCGGCCATGTAGCTCTTCCACTTCGCGGCCCGTTCTGGTCCTGGACAGTCTTGGTGTAGCTTTCGTCGCTCGTCTTCGCAAATAAGTCCGGATCTTGCTCTCCTGCTCCTTTCTTCCCCTTGCCTTTCGCGTTGGCCGTCGGGTCCTCCGTGAGCAGCCTGGAGTCGTAAGCTGGAAATGCAGGCCCACTGCTGGTCTGTTGCTCCCGGCCGGTCCCCCGCGGCCTGGTAGACCACGAGCCATGCCAGTACTTGTACGACTTGTCGGCCTGCCAGTCGCCACGCCATTGGCCTCTGCCCATGCTTGGTCGTGGCGGAGCGGAGTGATGCGTGAAGAGACAGAGAATGTCTCTTCTCCTCGGCAGTGTGCCCTGAAATTTGGCCTGTCTCACGCGGCTCCTAGCCTTGGATCGCTGCCTCCTCAAACCCCGGTGCCAAGCCGGGCTGCGCAGAGGCTGCTTAATGGCACCTACCGAAGGTGCTACGCGTGTGCTTTGCACACTGGGGGCGTCGGCTATCTGGCCCTGTGCCAGTCTTCTGAGCCCCTCCCAAATAGCATTGGTAATTATTTAGGCCCCTATACTAAAGACATAAGTGAGGGGCCTTGGGGTTGACCCTGTGCACACGGATGTCGCGAAGAATCACAAATTACACATGCAGTGCAGTTTAGGGTTTAGGGTTTAGGGTTTAGGGTTTAGGGTTTAGGGTTTAGGGTTTAGGGTTCAGAGTTTTTGGGTTCCGGGTTTGGCGTTCAGGGTTTAGGGTTAACTCTGAAACCGCATAGGACCGGAATAACTTGGACCCTGTCCGTTTGTGCTTCCATTCTCCAGTAGGGGAGCAGTGGTGAAGGTTAGGGTTTAGGGTAAGCGTTAAGGGTTTAGGGCACTTCAAACCGAAACCCTTCGAGCACTGTGCTGCCCGGCATGAACGATTCTGGCTTCTCTACGCTCACATTCCGAGTTCTGAAGTCCGCGGCCACAAATCGCTCTGAGGTAAGACCCTGAACCCGCAACCCTAAACCCTGACCCCTAAACAATAATAACTAAACCCCAAATCCTACAGCCTAACCCCTAAACCCTAAAGCCGAAACCCTGTACTCTGAGCAGCGAATCCTGCAGTCTCATGTGGCAAACTTCAAACCCTTCTGTAACTCTTTCGATGGGCTTTGGCTTAGGAGCCCCCTTCCTTCAACCCAGTCAACTGAGACAGGGTCTAGGGTTTATTGAGGTTCAGGGTTGGCGGTTAGGGTTTACGGGTTAGGCTTTAGGCTTTTTCAAGGTTTAGGGTTGACGTCTTCGTCGGAACTCGGCACGACAAGCCCCAAATCATACCTACAGTCTCCTTGTAGTCCCTTTTTATGTTTTTAGTGGGGTTATCTCATATATATATATATATAGGACCCTAAATATATAGAACCGGTTAAACCAAAACAGGAACTACACTGGAGACTCTAGGTAAACCATAAACCCCAACCTCCGCAAGGAAGTGTAGTGCTCGTGCTGTGTAAGTAAGGCTTGGGCTGAAGCCGCGGGTAAGAACCTGAAACCCAGCCGCCGGCAAACCCAAATTCCTAAGGGTTCCGGATTCTTGTTTTTTGCCACTTATACGCATGCGCATATGTGTATTTATATATGTATATATATATATATATGTATATAGATATATACAGATAAAACTATATTTATTTGTAGATTGATCGCATGTTGTATATATCCCAGTAAAAACTAGCATGGTGCTGGGGAGCCACAGGTCCATAAAGCCCAAAGCCTATAATGTAGGGGCATTAACAATTACAACAGGTTTTTTTGGTACATTCTACTATACCTATCGCAAGGAACCGCCAAGATAGTACAGGTAATTGTTAAGGCTCCGATATTAAACTTACAATAAGGAGCCCGCAAAATAGTATCCCTGAACCCTAAACCCTAAGCCCTAAACCCTAAACCCTAACCCCCCGATTTTTGAACCATCAAAGCCGGAGTCTTGGGCTCCTGCAAGTTTTCAGGCTTCATGTCGCGGTGGACGACATTCCTGGCTTTCACTGGCTTGTGGGTTTAGGAGTTCAGGGGTTTAGGGGTTTAGGGTTTAGGGAGTTAAGGTTTTAACCGTTTCGTGCTTTTTTTGGGTTTGGGGCTTAGGGGTCTAACGGTTTCGTGCTCTTTTAGGAGTTTAGGGTTTAGGGCTCAGGGCTTACGGAGTTGGATTGAGGGTTGAGGGATTCTTCTGGCTTCAGGTGGCTATCGAGTTTCTGGCTTAAGGTGCCACAGACGAGTGAAAAATCCGAAGCCCAGAACTCTGTGACAGACACACACCTGCAGTACATAATGTAGAAGCCTTAATAATGAGAATAAGGTTTTGGGGTCCTTTATAGTACAATTATAATCAGGAGCCCCCAAAATAGTATAGGTAGTGACTAAGACCCCTTATAGTACCGACATCAGAACACACCTTAAGGCACTGCACAGCTCTGGGTTTTATACATAGTTCGAAGTTTATGCAGCATGTATGCAGTCTTACTTTCCCAAGACCCTACACCTTCAAAGAACAGTAACAACAAGTTTCTGTTGCTTTTTAGACGAATGGGAGACTGAAGAATGGTAGACCTTGACTTGGCAAATTATAGGAGCACGAGCAACCATCATACTCAAATTATCGCAAGGCACCCGAAGGCATAGTATTGAACATCACTCAAGCCCCCTCTATTATGCTCACCCTTCTTGAGAGAGGTATGTCTACGACAAGGGAGAACGGGTGCTGAGAATGAAAGCGGATGGAGGCTTCCCTCGTCTGCTGCTGCGCACCAAAGAACCCAAAGCCCTGAAAGTTCAGGTACCTCTAGAATATTTTTGGCTGGGCACCACAGTACCTATGTCCCCAAACCGGAAACCCTAAAACCGTCCCTAAAAACCTTAAACCCAACCTAAACCCTAAACCCTAAACCCTAAACCCTAAACCCTAAACCCTAAACCCTAAACCCTAAACCAAAACCTTAAAGCCCTAAACCACCCAAACCCTACAACAAGCCCGGGAGAAAGCCATCTGCAGGGGGCACGTCTCGTGCACGCGTTCGACACCAGCCAAGATCTGATGGAGGAAGCGGCAGGCCTCGGAAGAACTTGGGGCGAGGCTGCCGGCTTCGAGGGTTTAGGGGTTTAGGGGTTTAGGGTTTAGGGGTTCAGGGGTTCAAGGGTTCAGGGTTTAGGGGGTTCAGGGGTTAGGGTTTAGGGTTGAGGGGTTAGGGGGTTTGGGGTTTAGGGTTTAGGGGTTAGGGGATTTGGGGTTTAGGGGTTTAGGGTTTAGGGGTCTAGGGTTTAGGGGTTTAGGGTTCATACAGATCCTGAAGCAAAGAAACACAAAGAGGTCACTGAAGTCCCGGCAGATAAGCCCTAAAGCCTAAGCCCTAA
>CAJNDV010030446.1:73064-151014 GCA_905221635.1 Symbiodinium sp. CCMP2456 | reverse complement strand
ACGCCGTTTAGCACAGAGCTTGTTTCTGGGGTGCACCTGGGCTTGCCAACTCTCAAACTGCGCTAGCAACCACCGTTCAGGCCAGGGGTGAGGCCGTGATCATGTGTGCTGCGAAACCGGGTGGACGGCCTGCGGCTTTTTGACCGTTTGTCTTGTGAGTCCTGCACACGTCTTCCTTCCCTTGCAGATGTGGCTGAGTCAGGCCCGTGGATGTGACACAAGAAGCCATGCCTGCAAGCACAATCAAGGTCAAGCTTGGCACTTACAACGGCAGTTCCTTGTTGCCATTTTCAACACTGACCCCTCCGCGAAAATGGCATCTCCAGGACAGGAAAAGGTGAGCTGACTGTGGACCAGCAGTTTGACAAGAAGGAAAGGACAACCAGGCATCACGCGACGCACGGCCGGTATACCTAGCAAAGGATCAGTGTAAATGCACTGCTTCTGACAGGTGGCTGAAAACCTTGAAGGGTAAGTTCGTGTACAGAGGCCCCAAGCCAGCGGATCCGGACCAATTCATTAAGGCAGGAAGAGGGCAGAATCGGCTCTGGCGCACTAGATTCTGGTGGATTGTCAGGTCAACATTGCTGTGCCACTGGCACCAAAGCAGGCATCAAATACCAAGATCATGAATCAGGCCAGCATCCGTGTAGATTCGAAATCCGAAGCACATGTTCGGTCAATGTGATGTGTGACAGGTCATAGAAGAGCTCCGTCGCGTCAGCGGTGTTCACCCAGTTGTCTATGGCTTGGAAAACCTCCGGTTCTCGCAAGTCTGCATATCAATCCTGGCATCGCTTAAGGCAACCTACTTTACGGCCAACAATGCCGAGCTAGGATACCGCGTGGTTCATCTGGCCATTTGATGGCTGTCTTCATATCTTTTTACCGGATGTCCCTTGACGTTCCAGAAGTTGCTTGGTCATGGTGCTGCCAGGGAGATAAATCTGGAGCCAAAGTCAACATAAGAGGCCATTTGATGTCGGCTACCTACGTCTGACGTAGGGCATGCCGGGCAGAGAATGCAGATAGCCGCAGCTCCAAGGCAAGACTTTCTCCAGAGGCTGAACACCATTGTTCTCCCCCGAGTGCGAGACTTCGAAGGCCATCCCATATGGCGAGGGCAACCATGGTTGCGGCAGCTCCGCACTCTCTGCAGGTTTGGATCCAACCTCCTTCAACAGGAAAGCGAACTACTGGATGCACTTGCCCAGCCAGGACATGGGTGAGGATGGAGTGTTTCACGCAGAGCGGTGCTTTCTGACAGGAGCCCTTCAACGAGCTCGATGAGCTGCTCGACTCGCGGGACCGCGGCATGATGATATTTTGATGTGAGTAATGGCTCCGATGCTGGCACGAACCACAGATGGACAATGTCGCGAGCATCCACACAAGACAATGCGACTAAATGTCTGCGAATTTCTCGCACCTGAACTTGATCTATTTCTGCGTTCAAGCTTCGCAAAATGGACTGGCGCTGTGAACGGTCGCAGGAAGTTGTCCACGGCTTCAACATCCGCATCCTCAACAACTGTTTCACACAGCACGAGCCCATGCACATTTCCAGTTCAACAGTATGTGTTGCCTTGTCTGGCATCCGAGGCCGGATGCTTTGAAGCTCATGAAAGACTTCGGTTTTCCTTTCGGCGATCCAAAGCCGAAGCGGGTGGGACCTCAGATACGCTTTAATGTCGCAGGAGCTGCTTGAAAGCATCTGGACGTGGACAGGTGAGGGTGCCAAAGGATCCTTACGCGAAGTTCAAGAACAAGGGCAAGGGCAAGAAGAAGCGATAGGCTGGGGCCGGAAGTTGCAGCCTGTCGTACTGGGGACAAGCATCGCCAGGCGGCTTGGGACCTCTGAGAGCTATGTGCTGCCGGTTTTCTGCTTTTCAATGTCTGCCGTTTCCGTGGTGTGTACCGTTGCTGATTGCGTGCGCCGAAAGAGGCAGTCAGTTTTTCTAACAGATTGCCGTGTGGCAGAGATCTGTATCAGGACTGTTTCTGGTCGAGCTTCAGAGCTTGTCGCAGCCATGTATGGACTTGCTCAAGAGGGACTGTAGCTGCAGTTCAGACCAGCCCACATGAGCAGATGGGTTTCCACGAATGCCTTGCAGTGCACTCGCATGCCATCTTGAACTTAGCATAGTTCTCTCCGAATGGCTTTCACATCACACACAGGCTGAAGCTTGACTTGAGCGGGGAAGAAGCTGTGCTGTCGGTCAGTGTGTTGCCTGAGGTTCGAGGACAAGATGTTTGCGCTCTGCGAAGGTTTTGAGACACCCGAGGCGGCTGGAGCATCGCAGGAAGGCTTGCTCTGTGGCCTTTCACCCGCAGGGCCCAGAGGGTATGTCTTGTCCTGGCCACCCTCTTCGGCTGCACTCTACCTGAGTTTTTCGTGTGGGTCCGAGAGGTGCTGCAGTTTTCGCGCTGTGGTTCATTATTACGGCTTTTCTTTTTCTGAGGGCATCTCCTTCGCTGGTTACCCACCAGCTCAACAAGTACCACAGGCTCGTCTGGCTGTATCGTGGGTCTTCTGCCTTCGGGCTCTCGCAGGCCGTGCGGCGCAGCATGGCCGTGGCCCGCCCATCCCAAAGCGAGGCGGGTCTCCAGGCCATCCGTCCTGCCACTGCTGAGCGAACCTGCTCGACAGCAGGATGCAGCGGAGCCTTCGGAAGAGCTGCGACAGCAAAGGTCAGCGGAGCGCTCGGGGCCCAATGACAAGCGATGCACTCTGTTGCTATGTCAGTCGAAGTTGGTTTTTTGATAAGCAAGATACATCACTAGTGATGTTTGCTGGAAACCTTTTGACACTTCGGAAATGCCATTCAGTGCAGAGCAGAGTCAAGCGTTGTCTTTGCACAGCCGTTACGCAGCCATTCGGAGACCCAGCAGCCCATCAGCACGCATAGCTCTGATACTCTACCCATTCAACGAAGAAAACATTCCGGCCCTGCCACACTTAAACGCTAAAACGTGGGTTTGAAGCTTGGTGCTTGCGGGGTTCAGAAATAGGGCAGAGTCTAGGGTCTCATAAGTGCCTAGTCTGATCCAGCCTTGGTCTTCTTCATTCCGGATGCAAGTTAGGGTTCATGATTTTTACAAGGCTTTGGGTTTAAGAGCTTCGTTTTTGGACTTTAGTTTGTTTGATTCTCAAAGTGTGTGGTTTGTAATTTTCAAGGGCTTTTGAGGGTCTCGTATTGCAACTAGCGCCATTTCTGGCACCATGAATGTCACTATTATCTAGACGAAGATTTCTCTTATTGCGATTATGGTGCTTCCTGGAACCTTCATGATTCATGACTATTACGTCGATTCGCCTTGTTTCACATCCGACAGCGCGCATTTTGCCATTTCTGGTTTTAGGGTTTGGGGCGCGGTTTCTGGGCATGGGCTTCAGCACACGAAGGCGTCTCAGCACTGAAGGCTGCTGCCGACAAGGCCGGCTCTTCTGGTAAAGCCATGAGGCAGTACTCTTCGTGCATGAAGTATGTACAAGGGACAGAGAGCAACTGCCCAGGGGGACTTCGGTGAACTTTTGGGGGCATTGGGGCTTCCGCTGTGGCTGGTGCCGGCGATAGAGGCTGTCAAGCTTGCTTCATGTTGTCACATCTGCGTGCTTTACTTGATGGCTAGACCCGCGAGGTTGTAATTGCAGTTCTAGAACTTGGCTTGGTCTACTTCGGCATCAAGTTGCTGCCGCCGGAGCCGCATGCTCAGTGTTCGTCGACGTCGTGTTCCGCGGCTTTTGTCCAATTCTTTGAGGTGGTTCGGCTTCTTACCAGCTGACGTGCTGTGCCGGCCTTGGGACCTCTTTTTCAGGCCTTGGCTCGCGTTTCTTCGCAGCCATTCGCAGCCTTGGCACTAGGATGCAGTCAACGAGCACCTAGAAGCCCTAGGAGACATCAGAAAACAGTAGCATTTTCAATTTTCGTTTCAGGCCCCTGTCCGATCCAAGGTCTTTCCTGCAGATCGGAGTGAGCCCACAGTGAGGTGCCTTCCTCCTGAAACCATCCTGCCAGCGAAGGCCAGGAGTTTCCAGAGGTAATGCTGGCGGTCGCATGGAGCTTGACCGCAATTTTCCATCGCTTGGTCGCGTAAAGGAGTCACACAAAAGCCGCGCTTGGCATGTGATCGTGTCGCATCGGAGACTCGCACCTCACTTCGAGACTGCTCGGCGCCACTTTTTGGATCAGCATCACTTTAGTATTTGGATTCCTGTGCCTGCCCTCAAAGCAGATTGCAAGGCCAGTTCGCTTTCGTGAATGTTGCACACTGCTGGGACACCTTGTTAGCATGAAATTCGTTAAAGGCATTTACCTTGTGTGAAGCTCATCATCTTGGGTTAGAGCTTCGCCGGCAAGGCTGAGCACAAAGTTGACTTTCCCTACTAATGAGGGCTCTCTGCAGGCACAGGATAGGTGTGCGGTGGAATGGAGGATAGTGTTCATCGCTGCTTGACATGTTGATCTCAAACATTCGCACGGTCTGCTTCGTTAGGGCAATTCTCGAGTCTTGTGTTGAAAGAGATCCGCCCTTTAAGCATCTCACTGTCTACTCCATTCACGCTTGATGGCCTCAGGAGATGCACAGACGGCGACCAGGTTTGGCTGCTAGGAACCACCGAAGCGCTCAGCTTGGACGTTGCCGCGCCAGGTCTGGGCTTGGCTGTCACTCTGTTGCTCGTGTACCTCGCAGGCAGAGAAAAGGGTGCACTACTGCCCCGGCGTCGTGCAAGCAAGCGTAGTTCGGCCATAGTTGTATTTGCAAACAAGACGTGGCAAATGCTGAGAGTACATGTATTGGATCTTCAACTTTCCGAGTCTTCTCATGATGTTGCACCTTTCAGAGTCTTCTCTTGATGTTGCACCTTGTTGCCACTACGACTAGTCGACAGATTGGAACCCCGCTGGAAGCGTCCAACGAAGTAGATATGTTTGTCGTCCGCGTCTCTGTGTGTTTGCATGCATGTGTTTGCTCGGCAGGATTCTTGTCGACACCTTTTGTGAACGTGTCCTCTGAAGTAACCTCGAGTGCATCGAGCTCTCTGGCCCGACGAGCCGCAGAGCCTTGTTTGCGATTGTGGGTGGTTCATGGTTATTACTCAGCCAGCATGTATCCTTCTACAGTTAGGTTCCTCTGCTCGGAACCAATACTTGGCGACGTAGATTAAGAGCCCAGTCGCTTCGAAACTGTGGTCACAGGAAAAGAGGCCGCCGCCGCGGGACATGGAAACAAGCCTCAGTCCAGAGGATACTTATGAGATGCCCCGGTGAAGCTGGCATGTTTGACGTTTGTGCTCATTGCTCAAACTTGCACGCCGTGTATCAAGCAGCTTCTTGCACAACCTCGAAGAGGACTCCGGAGGAGGAGAAGAAGATGAACTACTGGAAGTACCCGTGCATGCATTCGGTCATTCGTAGGTGGCGAGGATCGAAATCAACCTTGCCGTCAGGAGCGACTTTGATGATCTTCCGGCAGAGGAATCGCTGCCGGTAGAGTGATTTACTCTGAGTCTATGGTTTGTGCACTCAGGAGAAGCTTAAAAGCCCGCTCGTGGTTCTTGGCTTTTTTCTCTTCTTGACACCCTTCATTGGTGGATTCTATCTCTTGGTCGTCCCGGCATGTTTATCCCAGCTTCTTCCAAAACCGCAGTTCTTCGGAGCCTTCTTCATCTGTGGCCTGTGGTGGCATTCCAGGCCACTGGTGGAGGCTCGGATGACTGATATCATACACGCAGGACTCACGCATGAAGCTCCTATTCTCTTCGACGCCCCCAAGTCACAGACTCGGGACATCCATCATGTCTCACACGAGCCGTGCTGCCCAATTGACAGTTCAGAATTCAAAGAAGTAATCAGCAATTAAAAATTGTGATGATCTACAACTTCTGGCTGACATGTGGCTGGCAGCTTTCTGCGCAAAAGGCCATTAGGTCCAGAAGATCCGCTCTGGCAGTTGCAGCATTTCGTGCAGACGGCGCAAGACGTTCCTGCAATTACTTGTCCTAGCCGCGCACCAACCACTAAAGTATTCTCAAATGCAGGTGGGCTGTTGCCTTTCGGAAAAGCTGCGAGACGCTGATATCTGGACACAGTAGCTTGCGAAACTTGAGAGTATGTTTGCTCCTCGAAGTTTGCTCAATGGTGCAGCCGCTGCTCCGAGCCTGACGTGAGTAATTTCGGTGGTTTGCTCTGGCAACATGGCGCCCAGTGCCGAGACGGTTTCAGACATGCACTTTTACAGTCCAGGAGCAAAGGGGCTGTCCTCTGACTGCAGGCCACTGGATGACGGCGAAGGCAAATCACAAGTAATAGCCCCAAGCTGAGAAGTCCACACAGGTAATGCGGATCAGCTTTCCGTGCTCTCAAGAAAGGAGTTGGTCATACCAGAACATGATGACAAGGCTATGCCGAAGACTGTTGCTTATCACAAGCACTTTCGTTGATCAAGCTGTGTTTTTCAGGCATTGCATCAGCTCCTGGATGCACTTGGTGTGCTTGGACTGTTTCTGCCAGTGTATGCCAGCGAACCTGAAACTGGCACAATGCCAGGATCAGCCACTGTTCCCACGGCCTTGCCTCAAGGCTTTGTGCGACGACATGCGAGCATGCATACATTAGTTTGACACTGTGCCGCCCCGTCAGGCTGGGATAAAGCTTCCGCGCTGAAGCGGCTTTCTGATCATCTTGTGTTGCTGGCCCAGCCGAAAGACTCAACTCCTGCCGACCATGCTTGCTGTCATGTTTATTTAGTGCATACTCAGGTTGATCGATTCAGAAATCAACAAAAAGTTGAAAGGCTGGGTCTTCTGCAAGTTCGGCCAGCTGCATTTCCGCCTTTATGGCAGGCTTAGATGACTTGAACTCTCACCTCACCAATTTACAGGCTCAAGTGCGTTACTCAGCAGTCGCTGTGAGCTGCGCCCACTGCCCGAAGTTGTTTCGACTTTCGCGACCGCAACGAAAGCTGACAAGGCCAATAACCTTGTCGGTATGGAGTTCTGACGAACGGGTGTGCTTGCCTGCTTCCCGCGTGGAGGGTTTTCGACCGGATACTTGAGCGGCCAGCTTGCGTTGATTGGCTGCAACCCCTCCAGGGCGGCAAACAAATCGGATCTGGAGCATGGTTGAAATGACTTTACCTGTACGAGGTACCACGCACACTGTATAGGAAGTACGAACACACGCAGCCAAGAGCACCTGTCAAATTGACATGTGCAGGGGCTTGCACACTAACCAAGATTTCAGAAAGACGGAAGACAAAACATGGACAAGTCTGTAAAGCAGCAAAGATTTTGCAGCCATCTCTGCTTTTCCTTGTATGCCATGTTTAGATACGCACTGGCCGAGAGGGTTTCCTGGATGATATAAGGAGAGGTCCGACAGCATGCAAGCCACTGGTCCACGACTCGGACCGAATGTCGGCACCTGCGCATATTTTCGTTGCATGTGTAAGGTGCAAAACCAATCGGGTTTGACAAGGCAACTGAAGCTTCTCAATTGTTCTTGAGAAGTGAGCTATTCTGTCTGCTTGAAGGCTTTACCGCCAGAGCTCTCCACTAGAGGCCTGGATTGAAAGAGGATCCGTGCACGCAAGCAACGACGTCGGGACCTCGGCACAGGTGGCGCTGAAGCTGCGGTGTACCAAAGTCGGGTGCAAAGTACGGTGCTTGGAGCACAGAGAGAGGAGGGCCGGCTATGCCATGCTGTGCTATGCTATGCAGCCAGCCGGAGCTGGTGCCTGCAGAGGCCAGCACTCCCTTGGGCCGCGGCAGCTCTCCCCGGCACCTGAAACGCACTCAGACCATCTCAGAGCAGACTCGTGCCCTTCGTGTGTGTATGTGGATGTGGTCATGGGGAGGTCATTACGCCCTGGCATGGACATATCAGCACGACCAATGCCTCACAGCTGCACTAGACGTCCAGACAGGTTGACAAAGAGAGAGCTGTTGCAGTGCTCCCGTTGCTAGGTCCAGCCGCAGGGCATGCAGCCACAGCGGCTTCAACGACTAGCGTCCGGCTTCCCAGCAGATCCGAGCAGAATCTTCTTAGGACTCGTGATTTCAGGTCAGCTCCAGCTGGGTGGCGTGCAGTGCAGGCAGTGCAGGCAGTGCAGGCAGTGCAGCGGCCTGGCTTCACTTTGCTGGGAAGCGGTCCACCGCGGCCAGAACCTCGGAGTTGAGTCTGGGACAGGGTCCCAAAGTCTTCGTCCGGACGAGGTATGCACTGAGTTCAGCGGATGTCCGGGCAGGCTCTCTAGGCCCGGCCAGCACAATGTTGCTTTGGGCTTTTGGGGGGGTCTACGGGTCTCTATTGCTTCGCAGAGTGTACGGTAAGGTTTGCTTCCTGCTCTCACTTCTTAAATAGCTTTCATGGTTTGGCAATCGTTTGTTGTTGCTTTGCTTGGCTTCGCGTCAGAGTTTACCTCCCGTCATTCGTGTTGAGGTGGCCGTTCTTGTCAAAGTTCGGGGCTCGCTTGCCATCAGACCACCCATGCTACAAACATCAGTTCAACCTGTCCTCCTCTACCCTATCTTGCCTTCTTTGTTTTCTCCATCCAAGTTGAAGATTGGAATCAGTATGTTCCGGTGCCCGGACCGCATGCTTAACTGCAGGAGCAAGGTCAATTGATTTGATAGTTGCTTCCCGACTCGCGGTCTCAGAGAACGCAGCCTGTAAGGTTTCTATCTGGTATATGGATGATGCTCGCAGGCTCAGCAGCGCGGATGCCAAGTCCAGGCACGGTTCTGCATCCTCACCCAGTGCAGGGTGGTGAGCTCAGGCCGACAGCAGCTTTTATTGACGTATGCTGCTTCATGTGCGCGGAGGTGCTGTTGTGGGCCCCGGTGTTGTCGCACCTGCACCAGGGAGCCCAATGGTCGCTCCTTTGCCGGCTCCTCAGCCACGTTCGCAAGGTGCAGTCTGTAACATCAGATGGACAGTATGACAGTATGCGTGAGGCGCACAAGCTCGCCGGTGCCACCGGTTAGGCGTGGCTTCAGCGAATGATCCAAGCGGGCCACATCCCCCGCAAAGCTCTGCCAGGACTCGATGTGCAAGCCCCCTGGCAGGTCTTCGAGTGCTGGTGAAACCACGCATTCTGGGCCTTTCGGGCTACCTCGATTTTGGGCAGGCGCAGCTGGTCCCTGTCCTGGTTTTGCAAGGACACCCAGGCGCCAGAGCAAGTAATTAAGACATTTTCCCGGGGCTTTGCGTGTCAGAGAGTTTCAGCAGGGGCGATGTGCAGCCATCTCAACAGCCCGAGCCTCTCATTGATGGATGTTCGGATGCTACAGACCCGGGACACACACACACACACACGTACCTACCTGCACTGAACGCTGAATGGCCAAGGCCTTGGACTGCGCGAGGGGTTCCTCCGCAGGTCGGACCCGCCTCAGCTTCCATGACTGCCCGAGCTTCTCGACACTTCTGAGGTGGGCTCCCGCTTCATCCTCGTGTCTCCTCAGGAGGCTGTGGCGTCGTAGCTCTTTGAAGCGGCCGCCACTTCAACGCCTTCAGAGTACCCCATTTAGAATAAGATATTGTTCCGTTAGGAACGCAGCTCATTCCCGCACTCAGTGTCCACTACAAATTCGGTCGGTGTTTACACGGGCCGCTCCTGCAGGCAGTGCATCCTGGACGATGCATGACGCCACGAAGGGTGCCTTCCCGACCACCGGCAGGTGACATCTGAAGCGTTGTGAAGCAGGCTCACAAAGTGTCAAGAGCTCTTGAAGGGAATCCCGACAGGCACGACTCCCCGCACGATCGATCGAGCCACACCGGCTCGACAGGTGAACCTTGGCTTGCCTGTTGCAGATGGGATGGCATGTGCCGTGTATCAAGAGGCTTCAGACAACCAAGGCAGTATGCCGTGCGCACACCGCGCAGATGATCAGGCTTGTCAAGTCCCAAGACGGGACCGGAAGCCAGAGATTCCAGCACAAAGCTGATGTAGTCAGAGCAGGAACAAAGCGCAAAGTCCTGCGAGCCAACGATCGTCCTTTGCCACCAGAGCAAGAAAAGCTGTGTGGGCATGTGCCGTGACGTGAGGTGCACGACTGCTTTGAGAACCCGACCACAAACCAATTCCATCTTGGAGCGCGAATTTGTGTCGCGAAATGTTCCTGCAAGGTACCCATTCCGCATGCCCCAACTCAGATGTTATCCTTTTGTCCGGAACATGCGACATGATGCCCCAGGATACCAAAGCATTCAATGCTGCATGATGTCTAGTCCTGGGCCTGTGGGATGACACTTTCATTACGGCTTTGCAGCAAGGTCATCGCCGAAGGCTGCAGACTTTGAAGCCTGTGAGGGATTATCTGTGCAAACCATTATGTCGTGGCTCCCAGCATAGTGCACATGAGTTCAGGATTCAAGCTTGTGCAGTGGTTGGTCATTCTTGTAACTCCACCTAAAGAGGAGATTGGAGGCAGATAGCTCTTGCATCGACAAAACCAAGCCCAAATTACGTCAAGGAAACAGTGAGCGCATAAGCCAAACGATGTCTGGGCCGTTGGGTGGTCATCAAGGCTATACCAAAACGTTTGGACCAGCTGGCAGGGGCAAAAAACGTTTCGTGACAAAGGGTTTCAAGCTACTTGTTCGCAAGAGGATATGCAGGGCCGCCAGGGCGGAAGCGATCGTCGACTTTGGATTTCAATGGCCCTGAGCATCAAGAGCTTTCCGATGTTGCACATGCCTGTCTGCTGAGGCTTGGCAGTTATGTCATCATCAAGTACAAGCTTGGCCATGACACATTTATTGAGTATGAGGGCAAGATCGTGGACAAGAGAGTGGGCAGCGAGGACAAGGAATCTTATGTGGAGCTTAAAGACTGCTTGACTCTTAATCCTGACGGGAAGATTCTCGCCATCGACAGACTGAAGCGTCTAACGGACTCGTTCATCGAGGACGGGGCAGCTTGTACTCTTTTCTCCTGTGTCCTCGAGGTTTTTCCTCACGACTTTCAGGGCTCGAGTCTCAAGTCGTGTGGTAGGTGTCTCCGCCATGTGGTTTGTTGGTGTTAAGGGTGTGCTTCATATGGAATGTCATGGCTGCCAGGAATGCCGCTTCGCCGAGAAGAGAGAAACAACACCTCAAGTGGAGGTTACGCCCGACGGAGAGGCAAGCCAGGCCGACCCCGAAGCATCGGAGGAGGCAGCGGCTGGCATGCTGATGCCAGGAATGATGCCTGGGATGATGATGCCTGGGATGATGATGCCGCCGATGATGATGCCTCCCGGCCTCATGCCTGGTGTCATGCCCATGATGCCCGGTGTCATGCCAATGATGCCCATGATGATTCCGGGCATGGCCGTAGGGGCAGATCAAGGAGCCCAAGGAAGTGCGCGAAGCAGAAGTAGAAGCCGAAGCAGATGATGGCTCCCACGTCTGTCGACATGCTGTCACTGATGGCGCAGCTTCTACAGCTGAGTGAGAGCCCAGGGCTGCACCTGATGCCGCGTGTCGCAAAACATCCCAGGATTGATTGATTGGCTCGTGCGAAGGTGCCAAGCGATGCATCGGTAATTCGCACCGTGCCGAATGGGCTAGTGATTCGCCTGATGCTCAAGCCTCAGGCGAGTTGATGAAGAAAGCAGCTCTAGTGGAGAAGCATTTGATTGCATCTGATTTTGTATGTACCTCCCTGTCATCATGAGACTGTAGGTGGCCATAGACTCTTTCCTGCCGTTGCTAGCTCACGGTTTCACCAGCACCCCAACGGTTGTTAGCTCGAGATGGGCTGTTGCCGTGTATGTCTCATTTTGCTCCTGGTCATTCCGGCGGTGTTTTTTGGCTGCTTATGTCTTCCTGGAGCAGAGCGTGCCCAGACCTGGCTTCAGTGCTGAGTCCTCCGCATGTTTGCTGTTCCGTACAGGAGCCCGTTAGCTTTCAGTTTTGGTAGGCAGCGCCCCTGAAGGTGCTTACATCCGCGCAGTGGACACCTACGTGGTCCCTGTTCCGATAGCCAGACATTTTTTGCAGATCGCGGGCCAAGCCAGACACATCTGGAAAGTCGGACCGTTCTGCTGCCATGAAAGCTTTTTTATGATTTCTGTAAGCACGGCCGTTTGCTGCGGCGAGGAGGGTCTGCTGCTGAGAGCTTGTCAGCTGACAGGAGGTGGAATTGCCGTTGGTCCCGTATGGAATCCATTGCTGGCATATGCTGTTGATGCCCACAAAACTGGAGTTGGTCTATGTCCAAGACTCAGTGTTTCCAGGTTCGGTTGCTTGCACGCAAGTCTGCAGCAGTCAGAGATTATTGCATCTCACCGAGTTCCCAGCACTACTGCGCCTGCGACCAGCTACATGGTTTCGCGCCTCAGCCATGCCTCTGCGAGAGCGGTGCACTACAATCCGTTCCTTGACGGTGTATTCAGTTGGATGAGTTCGAGGGTGAACAGCCCCCAGCGCAGGCAAAGACTTCAGCGAGTCTTGCAGTGCTCAGGAAGCTGAAAAGGGACAGCAGCGTGTTCGTGACAGTTGACACTTCGAAGGTTCCAGAAGGCCCAGGTCTCTGTCTGCTTTCCTTGTTTTTCTCGATGTTGCACCTTACGTACATCCATCGGAGGCTATTTCCTCCCTGGAGTTCTCCCAACTCTACTCCAGCAACTTGAGCACGGAATGGGGGCGAAAGACAACGGCACTTCAGGGAGGTCCGCTGAACCCAAGGCTGAACACAGATTCTGATAGCCGCTACGCGCACAGAGTCTTCGTTTGCAAAGAGTTGGTGGCAGCGCTGACGATCTACAAGGTTCTATGCTTCTCGCTGGGCAGCCAAGGAGACCTCCTATCTGCCGTGATGCCAGCACTGGCCGAAAACCCGGACGTGGTCCCGGACACGCCGTCTGTCGTCACGTTTGCCGGGTTCCCGCTGGTGGGATGTGTGTGTGAGGACTTCAAGCCAGCTCCTGGAATTTCTGCGAATGATCTGATACAAGAAGTCTCAACGAACCCTGACTCACACATGTGTCAGATATTTGTGCTTCCCGAGCCACCATGGCCAAGCACTTGCATCCGAGGCACCTCATCTTTCCGTTTCCCAAAATGGTTCCCAGCAAGGTGCAGGATGTGTTCGCATTCAACTTCTTCAGGCCAGCTGGCGGCCAGCTTAGCCAAGTCTCTGCAATCGTCGCTACAGATGCCTTGGCCCTTGAGGCATACCTTCGAGGTCGACCTTACCAGTGTCGCTTGCCCTTGAGCAAGGTATTATGGAACATCGCTTGTTTGGTGTTGATTCCACCGGGTATGGAGATAGCAAGTCAGGACGAGATTCACACGCTGAAAGAGTGGCTTCGTGCCGGAGCCTGAGTGCTTGATTGGAGGTGTGGGTCGTTTGATCATTCTCAGTTGCCAGCTGAAGGTGCACTTCCGGACAATCTTCGGCATGGGCTCGGCAGCAGGTGGTGCCCAGTGTGCACAGCTCGCCAAGGCTGGAGATCGCGCACGAGAGTTTGCAAAAAAGACACGAGCTTTCACGCCATCTTTCGTCAGGTCTTGGAAGAGAAGATGGCCAGTGGCAAGATCGGCCAGCAGCTCATGGAGGAAGCTGAGAGGAGAGGCGCGCGCTTTGCAACACCTGACGATCCTTTACCTGCCGGTTTCCAGGGGTCCTTGCATCGACGGTGGAGGCATGAATGGGCGCGAGCGCTTGCGCAAGACACTGTTCGAGCTGTCCTTTGCCGGCTTCGGCGGAGACGGACCTGGAGGACAGTTTTTGTGGTGTTCCTGCCAACTGCCAAACGGCTCTTGGGTGGTGTTGACCCTGCTGTAAATTGTGCTGGCAGGTGCCCTGGCGACCTTCAAGCTCCTCAGGCACCCGAGAGTTTTCGGTGCATCAGAACGTGTCGCAGTCGTGTTTTGCGACAGGCTTCTGCAAAGAGCACCGGAAACCAACATTCCACTCTTCAAGCGTAATCCGGGCGCTTTCGTCTTGGAGGCTCTCACTGGGTGCCGTAGAGACTCTGCTTGCCCTGTGGACTGCGCATGTCCTGCAGGTGCTCAGAACACAGGGGGGTGGTGGAGCAGGTGTGAATCCCTGGATAACAGAAGAAACCACGAGCTCTGTCTGCAGTCTGACTGTGCACAGTTTTTCACACCATACCATTTATGATGATTTCACAATGCGCCGAGGACGCACACCCTCGGCACCGGCTTCACTGTCGAGGAAAAAGCAGGAAGCTGAACGGCAAGACTTCGATGTCTCAGTCGAAGTGGGGTATGTAGCGTGTAGAAAGCATGCGCGACATTGCGGCTTCCTCCCCCAAGCCCCAAGATAGAACATCCGGGAAACGCCAGGCTTTCAGCGAGTCCCTCCCTGCCTTGCTCCGACGACCTGTGTCCCTGAAACCCCATCAGGATGCAGGCACAGTCTGCACGAAGGCTTTCCACGGTCACATTGGCAAGCCCGATGCGACACACAGTCTCAGCTAGATGCCTGTAGTGCAAACTTACGAATCAACGTGGTTCCCGTAGAAGGTGTACAGAAGGTGAAGTGCATCGTGAGGTCCTCTTTTCGCTGCGAAGACAGCATGGCTTTGTCACACGGTTGAGATCGCGTCTTTGCTCTTTGCTTCTCTTTCTTGCTTTTCCTCACTCAGTTCCGTGTCGCGACTCTTCCGGGAGCTTCCTGCGCGGGTTCGAGTCTTCATGTTTTTGGCCGTGGTCGTGGTATTGGTGCAAACTCCAGAAACAGCGAAGACCCCCAGCGCCAGGTAGCGGATCTCCAGATGCCAGCTTTTATGAGAAATCGGGAGAAGCGGGCTCGCCAAACCTCACATCGCCAATCAGTACACGGGCCGAGCACTCCCTAGGATTTATATTAATGTTCGTCCCAAGACATACGCATAATGAAGCAACAGATAGTGAACATATTCGCAGAATCGAAGACTGAACCTAGTATGCACAGTACATGTGGTCGAGTCGAAACACCCTTTCGCCAGAAGATGTACTACGCATGCTCGAAAGCTTAAGCTTCAGGCTCCGACTCGCTATCGATGGGTGACAATCAACTTGAAAAGAGGGGCGTAAACCCAACCCGTCCCAAGCTCACCAGCGATCATCAGGCGGAGAATAAGTTTCGGAGCAGGAAAGGCCGAATTTGGAGAATGAGCCCAAGACAAGCAGGCAGATCAAAGGGACGAGTCCGGCAGTGAAGGAACATCAACCAAGGACGATGGCGCGAAATGTGCAATAGATTCCTGCACAAGACATACCAAACAATAAGATGCACAACTCTACGCAATCCGCTCGTTGCAACTCGTTCGCTATACACGAACTCCCAAGATCGTCCCAACGGTGACTTTGTGCACGGAAGCCTTTCCGGCAAGCTGTTGGAAAAGAAGATTCGGAGATTGTATAGCTCAGGAAAAAAACGCCGATCATGAGTGTAGACGTCAGCCGCCACAGAGTTGAATACAGGAACTTATGGTTCTACGATCGCGCTGATGGCCAATCATGATCCTGCTGTCTTCGGTGGGCCTCATGCACAGGAAGAGTTCGACACTTGTCTTGTGTAGTTTATGCTCTGCCGTCATCTTCGGCATTTTCATTGTGTCTTGTTTCAGCTTGAGGCATCTGCATTCATTCCTGGCAGAGAGAATGCCGACCGCTTGCTGACCTTTGTGGCAGAGCTGCGAGACATTCGACAATGTGCAGTTTCCCAGTTGTCCGACGAGCAAGAGTGAACAATGAATGCACGGAGTCGCTTGGATTGGAGATGAACAGCTAATGCCCACAAGCTCTTGATTGAGGTCCCAATGTCACAGGATGCGTACAGGCACCCCGCTTTTGCTTGGGCGCATTCCTCGTGAGCTCGGGATTGCAATCAGTTTCTGGTGTGGGACTTTTAGTGCGGAATCTTTTGTTGTGCCACCGTGCAGTGCGGCAAGAAAACGAGGCAGCGCTTGATGATCCAAATTGGTACCCATTACATAGCTGGACTGGAGTCACGGCATCTTCGCCAAGAAATGTGATTGTGGGTTTATGACTCAGGAGGGAGTCCAAAGTGTTCCAGCATGTCGTTTCACATGGAGTGTGCAAGCTGCTGCCCACTCTGAATCGATTGAGCTTTGAAAAGTTGAACGATGTTGAGCGCATCTCTCCAAAGAGCCACGGCATTGTCACGCTTTGTTTCAGTTACGGGTGACGCTACCACGGTGCATCAAGATGTGTCTCTGATGAAGCATTCTTGGCTGAACATAGGGTTGGTGGGTGTGTATCCGCACAGAAACAGATTTGACTTTGACTACATGGTCAAGCGGGCGATCATCGATTTGGAGCGTGACAACTCCAGCCATCAAGGCAGACTCAGCATGACAAGATGTGTCGATTTGTGCTTCACTTTTGTCCAGCCACCCAGACACCTCGTCTGACTCAGAGCCAAAGTTTTGGGTTGCACAGAGTATCATTTACGCGCGGTGGTGGGGTTTGCCAACCTTTGCCAAGTCGCATTTCGTTTCAAGGCATGTGGGTTTGCCAAGCAACACCTGCCTTCAGGGCTTGGGGTTCCCTTCTAAGTTTAGAAAAAAAAAATTGTTGTGGATTTGCCAACATCGTCGTTTAGGGTTCAGGGTTTGTGAGACGACATCACAAGATTTTAGGGTTTGGGTCATGCGAGCCGACGTCTTCTTTCACGGTGTGGGTCTTCTTTCTGTGCGTGGTTGGAGGCTTGCCAGCCATACTCTTTTCTAGGGTTCGGGGGGCCTAGGGTTAGTTCGGGTTTGGAGCTTGCGAGCCGACATCTTGTTATTGTCTTACTAAGGTTTTTTGGAGTTTGCCAACCAAGAATCGTAATCTTTTAGGGTTTGGGGCTTTCCAGCCCACATCGTCTTCCACTGCAGGGCCTGGATTTGGAGCGGGTTTGCCCAAATACCGTTTTCCTTTCAGAGAGGGAAACCAGGTAGGCCCCCGAGTCTCTGTTCTACGTGTCACGGAACTCGTGCTGTCCTATAATCCTTGCACGCCAGCCCGTATGAGAACAGCAGCATTGTTTTACAACACCAAAGCCAAAAAAACAAAAAACAAAACAAACAAAAAAAAAACACCAAAAAGTACCAAAAACCAAAAACCAAACATCTGGGGGACTAGTCTACTGGATTTTTTTTTGTTTTTTGTTTTTATTTTTGTTGGTTTTTTAGGTGTTTTTTTGTTTTGGGGTTATCCTGCTAATACCTGCCCACATCCTAGTCGTTGTTTCCCGCGCGGAGCTGTTTGCCCACAGAGAGTTGGAGGTTTCTGCCAACTTTCTCCAAAATTTTGCAGAGGACAGATTATAATAGGTGAGAATATTGTAGTCAATGCTTCGGAAATCTAGCCAACGCATCGCAAGGTCTTAACAAATCGCAAAGTGCCCAATTTTCGTTAAGCATTAGTCGAAAGCCAATATCTGATGCTCAGAAATATTCTCAATGTATTTACCTACTTTTCTGTTGGATTAAGCAACCAATTGTTATCGAACGATAACTTAGCGATTGTCTTTCATGTGTAAATACTTGTGCTTTGTCTACAGGTTCTCAGTTGTAGCAGAATCATTCAACATGTTTACATATACATCTACGTATGTCGCAACCAACAAATAATCTGCATAGCCTATGATGTTGGTACGTTGGTAAGAATGTTAGTTGCTACTTGACTAGTAGTCACTATATGCTCGGACACTATGTCACTATACATTCAAATCAGCCACACACCCAGTACATCTTTAGTACGTGTTGTGCGTTTTGAACCACGACGTATTACAACATAACCCACAGCCAAATCGATACCTAATCAATCAGTCCTCATGTAGCAGAAGAGGACTTACTATCTCACCAATGTTCACTGAGCCTGCTATAAAACTAACAAATATTGATTTACATGTTTGACCATGTCATAAAAATATGAATTAACTCTTAGGTCTACTGTCTTTGGAGACATGGAACACGAAAGACGTAATAGTCAAGTGTTTTCTTCATTTCTGGCATGTTGAGTATCGTTTATTTCAGTACATAAGAGATAACGGTAACTAGAAAAGGAGGCGAACATCGTCTACTGCTTGAGAGGGGGAACATAAGACATAAAACTATACAACCTCAAGGTTAGGTGCTTGCATAACGATCAGTTTTCGTGAAATAGATGTTCAACCGGATTAAGGTATCGGACTAGTCGGACTAGCTGTCACACCAATGCTTTTTGCATTGGACTTAATAGTCTCCGACGATCGGTGCAATATCAACCACATACAAATGGTCTTCCCTGGTTTCAACTACATGTGCGTTCCACATTAGTTGCCTGAAAAAATATTATTGAACATACGGTAGTAGTGTGACACTTCAAGCATATAGCGATGGTTTGCCTGTTAATTTTATAGAAGAACGGAATGACAACAGCATTTCTTAAACACGAAATACATGTTATATATGTTAAGATGTCATAGCAATACAGCTATTTAAGTCAGTATTGGCCAATAGTTAGATATCAAGTAATTGCCAGCTAGCGTCTCCTCGTAGAATTAGAGTTCTCCAACCAACATCTTTTTTGTGGGTCTGCGGGTTCTGCCAACGTTGTAGCGCCAAGCGTTTGGGTTTGCCAACCGACATCCTCTTTTCCTTTTCGGGTTTTGGGTTGTCCAGCCAAAGTCTCCTTCACGAGTTTGGGTTTCCAGGCAATATCATCTTATGCGTTTCGGGCTATCCAACCAACAGTACCTTTTGGGTTTAGAGTCTGCTTTGAGGGTGCAGCATGTGCATCCTCTTGTGGGGGTTAGCGCCTCCGTTGAGGGTTTACGGGCTTGCCAACCAGCATCTGCTTCGAAATATCTGGTGTTTCCCAGCAGCATCTTTGGGATTGCCAACCAAAATCTCTTTTGGAGTATGGGGTTCGCCAAGCAACATCTCCTTTTTGGGGTTTGCCAAGCAACAACACAACATCTCCTTTTTGGGGTTTGGCACCACCATCTCCTTTTAGCTTTGCAGTATTGCCAAGCAGCATCTTCTGTCAGGGTTTGCGCTTTCCCATCTTCCGTTCGGAGTCTGAATGGGTTTGCCAGCATCTTTTTGGACTCCGGAGCCACCTTTTCTGGTTCGCGTCCGGTCTGCGGCCCGCGGCCCGGGCCGGCGCCTGCGACGGCGACTTCCGGACACGGCCATAAAAACCTAACAATCCTTGGGTTGGGCTTGGTATATCCAGGAAATTACCCTTGCACCACATGTCTTCATCTTACGATCGTCTCTTGTTGCGCTGGCTTCGTGCTGCTGGCAGGCAGAGCTGTTAACAACTCTGATGATCAGGCAGGGTATGGCAGGGTCCTTTACCGGGTGTCCGATGCTGGCCTCGCTTTGAACCAGGCGCTGTGTTTCAAAGATTCTCGGCAGGACATGCTCATCGCATCTCCATTGACTCCTCCAGAGCTCCAGACACCGCCAGAGTCCCTGGATAGTGACACAGAGATGTGCCCTGGACAGAATCGGGTCTCAGCCCGGCCGCTGCTTCCGCTCAGCGGCTGTTCTTTCTAAGTCTTGAAAGCTGAGGCTCCCGGAAGATGATGTGACTCAGCTGCCAGAGGAACAGAGTGCTTCACGGCAAAGTGTCGCAAACAGGAGCTTTGATGGGACCAGTGTAAGAAAGCACCGAGGTGCTTTTGTTGATGAGCTCGCCCATATGGATAACCCCAGACGACGATGACATTCTGACAGATGCACCCCAGCTGGACAGTCGGCAGCCGAATGCGGCTTAGTCTGCGGCAAGTATGACAAGATGTTATCTGCAGATTTTCTTGGGCCCACGCATTGAACATCAGGTAAGTAGCAGTTCTCCATTCTAACAAGCAGGGTAAGATTTGTGGCAGAGGCTGCAACAAATGTATGATCCAGGACCTGAGCCGTCATGACCCCCGCGGCCAGGTACCTGGTTCTGTTCAGGTGCGAACTGTGTCCGCGCCTGTCCCGCGAAAACAAAAACAATCATGCAGATGACCACTGTGCGCCAACTGCTGTCGAGATGCTTGAGACGCGAAGTTGCCCCGCATGTGGAAAACTTGCGAGTCGCGGAAAACTGACCGTAACAGGTCTAATCCCAGCGACTGTTGGCGTTTTTACATCGCGGTGGCGATCCCATCCTCCGAAGTCATTTACGCGAATGCAACACACCACTCGCTTGCGCAAGTTTCCCGACCTACTCTGCTCTTGAACGCTTCGCTCAATGACGGTAGTTTTATGCAGCTTGCAGGCATTGGATGCGAAGAAGATGCAAGACCTGCCGACGCTTGTCTGTTTAATGTGCTGAGGTACTGCAGGCCAGGCATGGCCAAATATCCGTTTATGGAAGCTGAGTTGCTGATTCTGGCTTGCCGGGGGTAAAGGGAGGCGAGGCAGGTGGGGGACAGCCTTCTTGAAGTCCATAAGGTACAATTTCGGGGCTAGGGGCAGGCAGGAGGTAGTGGTTGAGTCCGGCACGCCCCGTTCCTGCCCCATCGAAATGACCATCATGAGCATCATTGGGACGACTCCCAGTGAAACCTTCTCCTTTCCGCATCCAGGGGCCAGCATGATCAGCATCAGCATCATGTCATCTTTGTGGCCCCATGGAGTCAGCATAAGGAGCATGACAGGGACCTCGTTTCTGCTAAGGCTGCTACGACCCCCGTTGGGCCCGTTCGGAGAGCCCCAGCTGGCACAGCTGGGGCTGTTTGAACCCCCATGTGCAAAAGGAACTTTTCACGTCGAAGTGTGCCGGTGACTCTAGGATCGCCGACGAAGCGATTTGGCTTGCTGCTGGGGTACTGCGCGCCGAACAGTATGATGCGGGCAGCACCAGCAGCACCAGCAGCACCAGCAGCACCAGCAGCACCAGCAGCGCCAGCAGCGCCAGCAGCGCCAGCAGCGTCGTGGTCGTCGTCGTCATTGCCCCAAACCCCGAAGCCCCAAACTAAACCTCAAACCCTGTTTTTTGCCGGACAATGGCACCGATGCAGAGTTGCAGCCGTGGGAGCAGCAGCGAGTGACCTCCAGCATCTGTGTAAGTATTCTTCATTCTCTGGAGGATGCTTCAAGTACACAAGCTTTCATTGATCCGTATGACAGGGGAACATCCGTAGTCTGTGGTTCCCAGTTCTATGACAATGAGGATTGTTTCACTATGTTTCAGTTGCTGTTACGTCGCCGGCACTTCTAAGGTCCTCCACTGCATCCACAGCGCCACCTTCTCCAACTTGCAGCATGTAGCCTAGCGGCATACCGAAGCTGCGTTGCAGGTTGAGATGTTGGTCCCTGAGGCCTTGCACATCTGCAGCGGTGTCCCCACCGAACCGAGATTTTCTGTGGCAGCTGGAAAGGGAGAAGGCATCTTGGGCCCGCATCCTCTTAGGCCTGCACACAAAAGCGGTGTGTTTGAGAAAGGAGTCTCCTGCCCTGGTGTGCACACCTTTAGTCTCAACGGCAGTGTAAAGACAACATGCGAAACGAATTGTTGATCTGAACTAAGTCTTCTCCCCACCGGGCCCCCACCTGTTGCGCACCTTCAACCTTGCCAGTGGGCTGCGTTTCTGGAAAACCCAAATGCACGTCTTAGGAGCTGTCTGCACTTTCACGCGATGAGCTCCGTCAAGAGCTTGGACTTGCGACTCGTTCTGGCAAGAGAGATTTTGCAATGCGTGTCACGGTCAATAGTTTAGGTTGTTTTGTCCATTGTTTAAGGACGGCACAGATGTCGCAGAGAACTGGAGCCGGCACGACCTGCTGATAACTTTGGTGGAGATGGAGAAGGCATGGTCTGCACGGATCCAATGTACGAATCCATCAAGAGGCGCAATGCAACCGCTTGGGGAAGCCCGGCAAAGTCAGTGCACTGACACACCGTTCTCCTCAAGTTGTAATGGTGCATTGCTTAGAAGGCCAGACTGTAAGGCTTCGGCTGAAAGTACCTATGCTGACACTTCGGCATCTTCTTGCTGGGGCCTTGCCTGGCCTTTGATCCTGTTCAGGTCATTCCGGACATGTCTCGCCTGGCGATCTGACCTGCCCAAGTAGTTCGATGACAGTCAAGGCTTTAAGAGCTGACTGTCTTGCACCAGCTGCTTGGGCTGCCATTGTCCAAGACTTTGCGCAAGCGTGGCCCTGCCAGCAGATTCTGCCTTGCAGCTGGGGCTTAGAATTCAGGCATGTCGCATTTGAAGAGTACAGCCGCGGAGCTTGGTGGGGCAAGTGCGCTGCTCTGTAAATGGGAAGCAGTACTCTAACCCCACTCACTTTAAAATGGCGTTTTTGAGGTGTCAGGCATGCAGCTTTGGGCACCGAAGGCAGGCGGGGCTGGTCCGATCCTGCTTTGCCACATCCTTCGCCACAGGCTGCGCTGACTAGCCTAGACCTCGCGGAGTATGCTTGATTTCCTGGGCCTGCAAGAGTGGAGCAAGGGTTCTCTGGCCGTCCATCTTTGAGCCCTACTCGATCTGAGCTTCCGACACTCCCAATTATGGGGAGCTTGCCGAGGAGGGGGGATCCTGGCAGTTTGGTGCAAAGAAGCAACGCCTTTTCTCGAGGCAGCAGGTAGAGCCTGCGGTCCTCGACACTCTCAAAAGACCCTTTTCAATCTTGAGGCAAACCCCACCGGCCCAGTTGCCCTTCTACTTGAACAAAGAAGCATCCCAGCACAATGTTTTCCACGGAGTTCAAGACAGGTGGGTGGTCAACAGGCCCAATTCTCGCAATTGCGACGAGTTTGGCCTGGTGTGCCTCTTCCAGAGCTTAGCGGGCAGTCATGGCCAACCCTGCTGCAAATGTTTACTTGGTGCTCTCGACCATTTTTGCATTGCGCCTGGCGTTCGCAGTCCCACCAGCCAGAAGAAGAACAAGTTGCAAAATCTGATGCTCCACAGCGGGCTGTGACCTTGGCGCAAGGCCTCAATTTTGAATGTTAATCCGGGTGCTACTCCGCGTCCATGTGTGGTGCTGGAGATGTTTGCCGAAGGTTCAGCCACAAAAAAGAAGTCGTTCAGCCAGTCATCTCCAGTGCCGAAACCTGTCACTAACACAGACAATGAGACACAAGCGGCTCGTCTGGTGACGGTGCCAGTGGTGCCCATTTCAGGTTAACTACCTTCATTCCTGAGGTCAGCATCAGCTCGACCACAGTGCCTTGCCGCACTGGATGTTCAGTTTTTGCCCTGTACATACCATGAGGAGTCGTGTGCCTTCCATGGCCTCAAAGACAGTTTTTGTCCAGCGGGGACGTGATCCGTATTCAATAGAGAGGTGTGCATGACTCCGGCAATCAGAGGACCTCAGACTTGCGACAGAAAAAATCATGTCTGCTGATGGGCCTCAGAAGCTCGAGCACGACGTTTCCTTCCCCATGCTTGTTGGACCATGACTATCTTATGAACACCTCAATATGCATGCTTGAGGCCTATTGTAGCCTTTACGTCATTGAAACCGGGCGGACATGGGCTTGGGGTGTTGGGTTCGCGCGTTTTCGGGTTGAAGGCCTGGCAGGTACTCTTGAAATGTTGGGCTTGCTTGGGAGTTTGCTTCCTTGCACGGGGTTGGGGTGTAGGGCAAAGCAGTTACATCAGAAGTATGCTGAACGAAAGGTTCCGAGCTGTGCAGAGAGTGATTTGTTTTACTCGCGGGACGCGAGACATGTCAAGTGGAGCACCTGGGCGCGGTTGCTGCCTTCGGAAGCATGGGCCTGCTCAAAACAGAGGTCTGTATGCGCTGTCGAGATTTTCTGCTCAAGTTTTCTTCAAGGATGTTCTAAATTCATCGCTGACAGCAGTGGCACTTGTCAAGATAGATCTAACTGATCTAACTGCTGTCGTGTCGCTGTTGGGACTCGCATCTGATCATGACGGTCCCAACGTCCATGTCCCAGACCGAAGAGTAGAGAGCCTTGAGCCACTGGCTTTTGCATCTCCTGGTCTCACTTTTAAAACACAATGACACTGGCTTACGAGGTCGATGCTGAAGCAGCAAAGGAGGCCGATCACCTGGCAGGGCCCTTTTCACGCGATTGCTGGGGCGACTCATGATCAGAGGCTTTCTTGCAGATTGCGGAGTTGCGCAAAGCCCTCGAACTGGCCGTTGAACCACCTGAGAGCATTGCGTTCATGATTTGAGGCGACGGCTCTTCTGTCCATGGTGATGGCTTTCGCCATTGTCACATGCGGATTTGTTCCGTCAGCAGGCACTGATCCGTGACATCTTAAGCATTCTGTGTCACAGAGAGTGTGGCAGGATGGGTTGGCTGCTTGAATGCTGCTGAAGCCCCAGAGAGCGAACAAGCCTCTGCAAGTGATCGCGCAGATATGCGCAGATGCGTGAGTGACAGAATCAATGCTTGGCTCCAGGGGATCGTTTCTCGAAGCGACCGCCTCAACAAGCAGCTCCCTGTGCTCTTGGAGAGTGTTGTGTCTTGTGAATCCGAGGCATACCGCGCACGCAAGCCCGAGTGCAAGTGGGAGAACCAGCCTTCAGACCTGCTTATGGCACTGCCGGCACGAGTTGCAGCCGTACGGTACGCTATGGTACGCTGTGACAGTGCAGTAGTTGAGAGCAACTGCAAGGCTTCGAGCGTGCATCGCCTTTGGGACCTCGGCCGCAAGACGGAGAGGAACGGGTCTCGGAGCCTGTCGCGACCGTATTGAGCAGCTGACCCGAAGCCTCCGAAGCACAATTTCACTTGTCGTAGTTCTTGCAGGCCGTGGCGGGTCTTCGCACCTGGCTCAAGCAGATGGGCCTTGAGGCAAGGCGCTGGTAGAGTGTGGTGAGAAGCCATGCGTGTGTGAGAGTGTGATTTTGTGTCGGTGTGTGTGTGTGTGTAATTATGTGCGTGCAAGCTGCTGTTGCAGGATCACCTGCCTGCTGCCAACGCGTGGTGTGAGGAGATGGGCTCGGCACCGAGTTCTATCAAGTAGGACAGGACAGCATGCAAGCGGTGAGTTCAAGGCGCCTCGGTTATGGCCGAGATTCTAGAGGATTTGGAGGACTTCGTGGAGGCTCGCATGGATCTGACATGATCGAATTGTCAAGATCTGCTTGGGCCTTCATAGGGGATGAACCTCAACGACGAGGATTCGCAGACCCTGAGAAAGTCCTGGCGCTCAGGGAAAACCACTCGGGTGCTCGCGGGTGCCCAGTTGCATTATTTGCAGTTTATGGCCTGCAGGCGTGGAAAGGTCGCGCTGTCCAACCTGCTTCAACGTGGGGAGTTTGATGCCCAGCGTGTTCAGACTCAGCAGATGAGCCCTGGGCCTAGCGTCTTGCGGACCAGGATCATTGAGCAACAAGCCGTGGTGGATTCGGAAGAGGAAAGACGAGATCCAGAGTAGCTTCTGTCCTTGCTGGTAGTATGGCCACAATATGGTCTGGCAGGAGTTCAAAACTTCGGGGCGGACCTTTCTCAAAAAGCACGGCTCACAGTTGGCATTCTGCATCATTCTGCGAATCACTAATGTCATTAATGTCTGCTACATTTGGGAAGGCCGATGAAGAAAGCAAGCTGATGCCGACTTCTGTTATTGTGCGGATCTCCACGACATCGCCTTCGTGACGCGAGACGAGCCAGGACAGGACCGCTGAGGCGCTCAAAGATGCCTAAGCAGGCTTAAGCGCTTGGCAACGTGCAATTAGCACGTGCCGAAGTGTAGTCAAGCTCGTCATGCTGAGAGTGCTGACCAGCCAGAGGCAAAACATATGTCATTCTGTGAAAGCCATGCAGCGTCTGTGCCGCGACTGCGACAGACCCATCGCGCAGCGCCTGTGGAAACTCGTCCTAAGGAAGGTGTACTCAGTGTACTCGATTATCGGAAAGAGCAGCATGAGAACCGTACTCTCAACCCTAAGCGTTGAATCCAGCCTCAACGTTGACGACCCTCGGTCTTGTCCTCCAGAGCCCTCAAAGGAAATCTTTCTTGCTTGGTGCAAGGCGGGTTTCGGATAAGACAGTGTATCGACCTTTTCCGTGAGCCTTTGGCGCAGAGTGACTGGAACTTCACGCACTCTTTGGAGGGCTTCTAACTGTCTGTGTAGGTGCCAAGAAGGAGGATTCCAAGCTTCGGAGCTCATGTGTTGGTTGGGGTCGTGACAGACTTAGCACTCCACCGTGCGAGCATGGCCTCAATGTGGACACAACTCGCCGGTGCGTCGCAATGGTTCTGCGAGCCGCAGCGGCAGTCGAAAGCGAAGAAGTGCCAGAGAGTGTTGGCTCTCGAACAGGTTCCAGACGAGTCCTCAAGCAAGCCCGCAAAGTCAGACTCGCGCAGTGCTGCGCAGAAAAAAACAGAGACGGAACTTTTTGAAGCTCTCCTTGCCAACCGGCTCTACATGGAAAGAAAGCAGAGCGCGCTAGAAGAAGAAGTTAGTCAGTTGCAAAGTTCTTTGGAAGAGACCAGATACATGTTGCATCATTCCCAAAGAGTCTGTGAGGAGCTGCAAGCCCAACTCAAGGATGAGAAACGAACGAGAGAAAGGCAACAGCACTATATGAAAGAACAACTCGACTCGCAAACAGCTGAGCTGGAGGACCTGGGCACGGAACCGGAAAAGGCCCATGCTGCGCTGCAGCAGCAGAAAGAGGAGTTGCATCGCCAGGTGCAAGAAAACGATGGGAGGGCGCACAAGATGAGCATTGAGGCATGCGCCGCACGAAAGAGCGAGACGAATCTATTGCGAGCACTCATGGAGCGTGCCGCAACGCAGCTCAGTGTTCGGGAGGAGCCGAGCCCCGTACAGAAGCTCCGTACTGAGCTGGAGGTGGCTCGGTTCATGTTATCAGAGGAGCAAGAAGCTGCAGACGAACTTCGACGGAAGCTGCAGTGCCAAGAAAGCATGGTATTCGAGCTGGAGCAGTTCGCAGAGCTTCAGCGGTCGAATTTTCTGCATGAACATCGGCGTCACAAGGACTTTGAGGCTGACGTTGAAAAGTTTCTCCAGCACCTCGGGCAAAGACACCCCGGCATAGCACGCGATCTTGCAATGACATGCGCAGATCTACCCGCTCCGTATGGAGCTGGAGGTGGCTGAGTCACTGCTGAGTCTGTAAGGACAAATTTTTGTAGCAGGGGATTCTGGCGTTGCATGGGGCTTTGTACGTGCAAATCCCACCTTCAAGTTGAATTAAATAGTTGAAGGCCTCTCAAAGGGAGCCTGGCGTCTTGATGGATCGTACTGTGATGCGCTGTGCTTGCTGAAAGCCATTGTCGCGAGTTCCAGCTTGCGAAGGTTCACCTTTCAACCGCCTTGGTGAAGAGCTTGAGGATTTCCGTGTTCTCAGCATGGGGTTAGTGCCGGTGAAGGCAACACGACACAGAGAGCGCAGAGATCCTCCAGCTACTGGGATTTGCAGCATTCCTGTCTAGGCCTTCTTTTCCATCATGGCTCAGAACCATGGTGCACCATACTCTACTTCTAGTACCTGGGCGAGGTTTAACGCACCCCACCTGAGCAAAATACTACAGCACAGCATTTCATAACTGGGCTTTCATGGGACAGGGTTCGCCTCTGGTGATGATGGTGATTCCACCCACCTTCCCCAACCATCTCCAAATCATGCGAAAAGACTCGCGCTATAACTTTGACACCACAGTGGAGCTGTACATCAACCCGTTTCTCCAAGATACTCTGACATCAAACACTTATGAAAAGCTTGATCCAGCAGGTACCGAACTTTATGTCCGCAAAAATGTTTTACAGTTCTACTGGACCTAGCGAATTGCCATATAGGGTGCCACGAAAGTGTTAACCACAATACCTTTACAGTGCAGTTTCCAACCTTCCGCGGGATACTCTGAGTGCCAACTTCCATCATCTCCGCTAGCACATCTTCTGGGGCAAGGTGTTGACGGAACTTTGCCATGATTGAACTCTTAGCCCCTTGCCTCGCAGACTGGTCAGTAGCCAGATTGCACATGGCTTCCACATGCTTTTTTGGCCACTTGTGTACTGCTGGGGCATGGGCTGAAGTACTTTCCAAGGGCATGGAAATATTTTTGCTGTGAGGGATAAGTCTCAACCGCTTTGATTTGCATTCATCTGCACGCGGAACTGAAGGAATTGTACTTCTCCATCTTCCATCTCACTGAATCTTACGATTTTTTCGCATTGTAGCTTGAAAAACCCTGCTTTACTCTTGAGCTTCTGGAACCATGTGAGGAACTTGTCGTACGAGCTCGCCAGAATAAGGGTGTCGTCCCTAAACTTGTGTAGCAGATCAATACCAACGCTTTCCAGGGCATCCTTCTCCACCATTCCTTTTTCTGCCTGGAAGTAGTATGCTGAATCCGCAATACCCGGACTTTTTGGTAAGCCCATGCCACTACCTTCAATGCCTTGGTACATCAAGTTTGCTGCCTCACTCCTTACAAACTGAGAGCCCAAGAGCACATCGACGACCTCCTTCATGACCACTTTCTTTGAGATTTTATCCTCATCAAACGCTTTCAACCCCTCCTCCGCTAGTTCACAGAGTCCCCCGCAAACGAAGGACTTTGTGATGTCAATGCGCACTAGCCTGTGGTTAGTGTCCAACCTGACCCCCAGTTGTTTGACACGTCTCGAGACCTCGACCGCCGACTGGACTGGGTGCTGCAATTCCGATAGTCTGCTCATCAGCTGTCTCTGTAGTCACACACGCCCAACCCATTTAACGCATAGCCAGAAGAACAGTGTAGTTTGCGGACTGAAACTTCCCCCTGTGGCTTTCTGGTTTTGACCGTGACAGATAATCTCGAAGACGGAGCGGCTCCAGACACAATGGAATGCTCCCAAAGCATAAGATGCAAATGCCCAGCCTCTCCGTGCACCCAGCCCACCCCATCTCAGCTCTGCTTCCCCAACAGCTCCGGGTTCCGCTGGCATGCTTGGCCGCTCGCGCGCATTCGCATGCAAAGTCCCGTCGTCGATGGCTCAGCCTTCGTTTCAGAGTGTTGTTCTATGGAGCACTTTGTGCAGATGAGGCCTCGCCACTTGGAGGTTTCGGTCCTGTTTGAGTCGGTAGCGGGAGATTCAAAAGACACGCACACACACACACACACATACCAGCAGTGGCAGGCATCGGAGAGGCCCGGCACTTCATGATCTGCTGGCTGAGCTGTTGGAGCCTGTTCTGCAGCCAGCAGGCTCTTCTTTCCGACGGTGCAGTTGCAGGTCCCCATCCAGTCATGGCAGCATGGTCTCATCCAGCCGCGCTCCCGCCTGCGAGGCCTGTCAGAGCCAGGATCTCCCGCGCTGCTCTTGGAGCCTGTCGCAAGTATCCTGAAAACGCCAGAGAGTTGCCCTGATCTTTTGCTCGCAGGTCTCACAGGCATGGTCGACTGTCCGGCAGAAGCGGCAGGATTCCCCCTTGAAGAAGCTTGGAGTCCGCCTCCGAGTTTCCTGCACCGCACTGTGTGGTCTGCTGAAGTCTCACGCTCAGGTCGTGACCCCGGCCAGACACTGTTGGACACGCGTCCCGTTCTTCACAAAGTGGATCAACAGTCTCTGCATGGACGATCCAGGCTTGATCTTTTGTATTCTGCAGTGCATGCCTGTAGGCGAGTAGACATGGCGTAATTGCGACTGGGAGGTTGGTCCATGGTGGACGAGGACAACTTCTTCGAGGAACTGAAGAGCGGGCTCGTGCTGTGCAAAGTCGTTGAAAGGCCGTGCCTCAGCGTGTGTATCATGTCGCAACTATCGTAGCATGTGCCGGGCCCATGTGTGGAAAGCACAACCGCTGTTCTGCAGGTTGGTTCCTGGTGCAGACTTGACGACCAAAGGGATCCATCGCAAGCCCAGAACCCGTGGCTCGCCATGTTGGCATCACACTTGGTTTCAGTATTTGCGGAAGCAACTTCCAAGGTGCGACCTGTGTGGCCAACATTGACTCTGCCTCAGCCGTTTGGGCGAACCGGGAGCTCCGCCTCACGTAGAGACGACCAAGGACAAGGCATTGACTGTAGCCTGGCGAACAGGGGCCGTGCTGACGAATTGGGACTCGTCGTGCCAAGACCAGTCTTACCTTCCGCCAGGTCAATGCAGGACGCATGTGTTCGGCTGATGACATCTACGACTGCAAAATTACGGCGGACCTCAGCTCAGGGTCTTTCAAAGTGAGGATGTCTGACCGGCTTTCGAAGTTTCTCCCCAGGTCACAAGGTGCATCTCTGAACTCTTCGACGCTTTGCAGATGCGCTTGTGCCACTGGCTGGGCTTGTCGCACGGCATTGGGATCAGGCGTGCCTGCCAAGCAATCGCGCAGGCGAGAGGTACGAAGTCGATCTCGAGACATGCTGACATCGATGAATGCACACCTTATCCCAATAGGCACGCTGGGGCAAGGAGTGGGAAAAGGCTGTGTAGGAACAGCGCGAAACGCATGATCCGCCGGAAGGTTGCGGCCTTTCTGAGCAAACGTTGAACGATCCAGTCCAGCACTGCGATGCGCTGGTAGCTGACTTCGCCGACTGCACAAAGAGTGTGGCCTGGACCCAAGTCGCACCACAGCAAGCCACAGCAGGTGGAGTCTTGGAGTTTTGCAGCGAGGCGCTTCTGGTGAGTACGGGTAAGGCCTCGGTGGAGGCTTCGACCCGACGCGACCTGAAACTGCTGCTGGTTTCTGTATGTGCAGGACCTGCTCAGCCTTGCCCACCGAGAGCAGTGCTTCCAGCATGTTTCGCAGACCTTTGTGACAAGGGGTCCGGGTGTCACGCCGCCGCATGTCTTCAGCTCGTCCAGCAGAAAGACGTAAAAGTGAGATTTCAGCATCCGCAGGTTGCAGGATTCGGGTTTAGGATCTTGCGATTTAAGAATTCCGGGTTTGGGGGATCCGCATCGAAAATTGGGGTTCCAGGGTTTAGGGGTTTTGGAATTTAAGGTTTCACGGGTTTGGGGTCACAGGGTTCGGCGGTTTCAGGTTTAAGCTTTTGGGGTTTCAGGTTTAGTCATGAATTTCAGGTTTAAGCTTTGAGGGATTTAGGGTTTAGGTTGAATAGATGTCGTGTCACTGAGCAGTCAACAGTCAACCTTTGGATGCTTTTATTTCCGTTTGGAGGGTGTTTAACTGTTACACTGGGGTTTACAATGGGGTTTTAGACGACTTCCGTGCGCAAGTATCTTGTAGCGCGAATCCTGGCGGTCAGTGTGCGAATCTGGCATTCTCAGTGTGCAGCTTCGGTGCTCTAGTCCTTCGCGCCGGTGCGCCATTCGCGGGTGCACGAATCTACCGTCCACTGCATGAACCTGTTCTCCAGAGCTCGAATCGGTGCTTGCAGTGCAGGAAGCTGTCTTGTACCCGAAAGAGATTTAATTCACAATTATGAATTCTGCTTTCGGTGGATTGCGATGCCGCGGCGCAAACCACGACAGGACTTCCGGCGCAGAAGGGGCTCAACTCAAAGGGCTGCTGCACGAGAACGGTCGCATCCTGAGCCAGGCTCTCAGTTCCAGACACGGAGCTTGTGCTTGGGTTGGGTTGTCGCGCTCAGAGAGACCAGGTGAACTTCTGGAGGCCAACGGATGCCCTGTGCTCCTCGGTCCAGGTGAGTTTGCAAACCCACCGTCGTCAGAAACTGAGCTGTTCCCCGAGCTTGCCTTCCATGAGATGCCAGACCTTTTGGGCCCTAAGGCCGTTTCCTGACACCATCCTGCTCCAGCTCCACATCATTTGGTAAGCCCAAGCTTGTAGTGCTGGTGCCTTCAGCTCGCGTTTGGGAGTGCTTCGAAGCTCAGGCGCTCTGTGGGCGGAGGCACCCCAGGTGCTGCCGGGCCTGGACAACCCTTACAAAGCCCCGTGTTTCATTCTGCCTGCAGCCGAGCACCGTCTAATTTCACACACGCTACTTAACGCTGCTTGGATGTGCCTGCGTAACCCAGGCGAACCCTGGAGGTGTGGCCGGTGCAGGCCTCAGATTCCGTCGCACACTCGAGAGCGCTTCTTCGAGTGCTTCTGGCCGAAAGGCTCAAAAGCAGAGTTGCAGCTGTGGATGCAGGCAATGTCCGAAGCCAAGCTTCTTCTGGCCTGTTGGCTTTCCTTGGTTTTCGTACTCCCGTGCCCCAGATGTTTTCAGGTCTACCCAGTTCACTTCTCTCGATGATGCGTTCTGGAGCTGGTGAAGCGACCCCAGCGGGAAACGACCTTGGAATTCTTGGAGGACTCTCGTCTCTTGGACCGAGGTGGGAACATGTCCGGCCGGATGTCCCAGTCCACCTTCATGCGAGCAATGCGAGAGCTCAACTTCCAGGGTGATGCCAAGCTGGTGTGGGCCTGGTCCCCATGGCTTCGGATTCCCAGGGCCACTGCTGCGCATAAACATCACTGGCACAGGACACGCTGAATCGGGGTGTCCCAGGCTTCATTAGCCAGGAGGACGGATATGCATCTGAATTTGATGGTCACTCAATGGCTCTCAAGAGTTATTCTCAGACTTTGAGGACTTCGCGAGACCTGAGTTGGAGGCGAGCTTTGCTCAGGCTGGGGGGTAGCTCCGTATTGGCGACGGTTCTGCGATGTTAGACCTGGCAGGTCCTGCAGAGGAGCCTTGAAGAAGGAGAGGGAGAGCCACAGGAAGGCGAGGAAGAAAGGAGCGCGGAGTGCGCGTTTCCGTTCGACTCCCCAATTCGGTTGCCTTTGCGCAGGAACTTCGTGGCCGGCGCAGACGCTGCCGGCGAAGGTGATGGAGAAGTCGTTGAGGTGCCGGACTTGGCGACATCTTGCATTGATGCCTTCACGGAAGACCAAGCAGTCTGCTTTCAAACTGTGGTGCAGCTTGTTTGCAATCAACTGAGGATGCAGCCGAGGACTCCAGCAGGGCAGTGGGTGGCGGGGCAGCGTCTGGCGATCCAAATGTCCAGTCCTGTGAGGACCAGTGGGGCACAGACGGGGCAGATGACCAGGTGCTTCAAGAGAGCCATTGTATGGTTGGGCGAAAGAATTCCGTGTGCAGGCTGCTGGAGACATCGAGTCGGTTTCCTTCGTTGTACTGCCACTGGCAGGTGAAGGCATCCTTTGACTCGACATGAATGTGTTTCAATCTGAGCCGTGGAGGAGCCGATATCGATCTGGCCGAAGCCTGTCGGCTCGCTGGCGACGAGGTCTCCGGAGCTTTGCACAGTCGCCTGGAGACATCGGGAGCCTGGAGCTGGACGTGCAGGAGCCACGTCTGTCCGGTGCTAGCGAAGAGAGGCTGCGGATGCTCAGCGAGGACTCGTACCGATGAAACGGCAAAGCCAAGCAGTTGTATGACATTGCATGAGATGACAGGACATCCGCAGACAGCAAGACCTCCAAGAAAACGGGGCCACTAGCGCGGCCCGTCTTGCTCTGGACCCAGCGCGGCATTTTCAGCCGCGAGTCCGCGTCTCTACGAGCAGTGACGCAAGACCAGCAGGTAGCAGCAGCCGCAGCAGCTGCCGCTGCTGCAGCATCATCGCTGGTTTCGGCAGAGGCGGTATGATGGTAGAGTCACAAGAGAGCAACATGTATGCACTCGGGGCTTGGCATCCAGGCCTTGCAGATTGGTGACTCGCAGTCCTTCCCGGAGCTTCCAGATGTTCCAGTCTTCTCCGACTTCAAGAAGGCTGTGCTTCTGCAATTCCTAGCTGCGGACACTGCGTCCGCCGGCATGCGAATTCCAGGAAAGCATGGAGCTTGGTGACGAGGCCCCTTGAGATGCTTCTCCGACTTAAGTCTACATGTGCCATTGAAAAGGCCATGGATGCCGTCAGCATCCTGCTTTCTGAACTCTCAGTGCATGAGCTGCCGGCGCCCACCACAAGCCACGGGCTAAGCGGCACAATGTGACAAGAACAAAGGACTTGCAGGACTTGCTCCGCAAGCATATATCGTACAGCTGCTGCGCAGGTGTGGACACACGTGTCGTCACGAGCGATGGCTCGGAGTGTCGAGCATGGCTTCAAACCAACGTGGTTGCCACTCGCTTACCTTGCCACCGTTCCCGCCTTTCAGCCGTGCTTGAAAAGCGAGGATTCTCCGCAAGAGAGTCACCTGCAGCAGGCCCCCAGGGATCGCAATCCTAAGATGGATGTTGCCCGTTGCATCATACTGGCTGTGGCGTCAGCCAGGCCTCCGAGTCACCAGTCCTCGTGCTGGAAGTCTGGGTTGCTGCCTATGCGTGTTTGTGAATTTAAGCCAATGCTACTGATAGCGGACCGGCATAACAAGAGACGCCACTCCTCAATGTATCTAATGCAGTCATACCAAAATCTGTGCCTGGATATTGTATCTACATGGTCCCGTCAACATGATCCAGGACAATTGTCGTCGTGCAGTGGTCCGGGAGTGCAAGTCTTTCCTCATTCACGGCAGAAAATCGAAAATGAAGAACTGCATAAGGACTTTTTGGCTCAACCACATCCGTCGACATTGGCACAGCAAAACCGGGTCGTTCAGGCTCTGTCCAGGGACCATCGTGCCTGTCTCCCTCCATAAGTTGGGGGTGGCGTCTGGGCTCTCGGTTGGTCTGTCTACCGCGGATGTTCCGAGCCGCGTCCTTTTCTTCTTTGAGGCTGAAAAGAGATTCTTGCTGCGTCGGGCCTTGTCCGGCTTTCGATTTCGTCCTGTCTGTCCTGCGCCTGCCAGCTGTCCAGTTTTGCCTTCAATCAGAAATCCAGCCTGGTTTCTCGTTCCATTCGGTCGGGAAAGCAGGCCAAGCCAAAGCGGTAGGCAACGGGTCATTGGATGTTGGAAAATGGGTTGCTCTGTGCTGGGGTTTCGATTCTTGCAGTGGTTTCGTCAGCTGTTTCATGCACATGTCTGAGTGCGCCCATCGATCGTATCGTAGCTACGGGACACTTCCGAGGTTCTGCACGAGGGTGTGGAGCTCAATGCCAATGGTCTGGCAACCTTGCAGATGCTTTGGCACGCTGCCATGTCCTAAATTCTAGAATCAGGCACAAGTGCTTCGTTGCTTTTATCTCAGGCGCGCGGGATTGTTTTGGGCAGGATGTGCAAACCGAATCTCACATGGCAAGACTAGGAGAGACCCTCTCGGGTCCGCTGCAGAGATGCAGGGCTGCATCTGCCAGGTAAACTGCTCGTGCATCATCGAAGTGCTGCAGTGAGTCCGGCAAATTGCAGAGAGCGCGAGCGCACCGAGATTGGTGGGATTTGAGGGATTCGTCGCAGCAGGCACGGAGCCTTGTCAGCCCCCGACCTGGCCTTCGAGATAACCTTCAAGCCCGGTCAGTTGCTCGGTTCGACTCTGGCCGTTGCCCCGCCATTCCTGTGCTGGCACGAAGGCGCTGACCTTCTTCAGAGTGATCCTCAATCCTGGGCAATTGCAAAGACTGTAAATGCCCGAGAAGGCGCGGCGGTGCGCAGCTCTGGCTTATATTCGCTACTCGCATCATGGATAACGGCAGGGCGTCAGCGGCCAAGCGATCTGTCCTCGTCTTATCTGGGCTCGGTCTCTTTCTGTCTTCCGCTTCGGGTCTGCTTTCGGCTAGGCGGGAGCGCGTCCTGCTTGATAATGATGTGCGGCGGCAAACATCGATTTTCAGCGTGTTGCAGAAGGAGCCGTGCTTCTGCAGTCCTAGCTGAAACAACATGGGAGCCTCCATTGTACGCGCAGACTGCTTTTGTAGGAGTCATCGTTGCCAACGTTTGCAGCGGGACTCGCAGGACCTAGGGGGGCAAGCAGGTTCAACTGCGAGATAATCTGGCCACTAGCGGGAGAGTGTCTCGGAGCCGGCTCCGAGATTCGCCATGCTTGTCTGCAGCTTCATGCGTTGCAAGCAGCGAAGACCCGAACCTCGGGTGCTTTTGGTTGCCTTGTCGCTTCGGGAAGGCTAAGGAAGGGACACAAGGTTGGCGGGGGTCCGCACCGCACGGGACAGGAAGGGGAAGGGCCACGGCGAGTGGGGGAAGGGGGGTCGGGGGAGGCGGTCCTCCTACCAGACCCCTCAAATTTGAACCAACAAGTCTCCTCGGAGTAATTCCATTACATGGTCCCAAGGAACTCAACCAAAACGCCCTGCCCTCCGGCCTCCGCGGTTGCAATCCAAACCTCGCGCCCGAAAAGTCCTGGATACCGGAGTCGGATGTCCTCAGGGAATGATGAAAGTGTTGATGAATGCGGAAGGACAACAGGTTTCACTGCGGTGTTCTTTTGCACAAGCACCCTCATGGAGCAGATTGGAGGCCGCAAACAGTTGCTTTGATGAGCACCGCTTCAGGCTGTAGATTCTGCTCCTCTCGAGGCAGTACACTTCTTTGACGAGCTTCGAATTCTGAGCCGCTTTGCGGGGCCAGCGTGCAAAAAGCTGTGCCTGCATTGCCTGAGTTGGGGACAGTGAATTGGGGCCGATCCGGAACAAACTTCGGAGCAAACTTGGGAAGGAAGTTAACGCTTGTCGATCCGCTTCGACGGTCTTCCAGAATCAGCAGTGCCAGGGTTTGCCTTGAGCTAGCTGCTAGGCCAAAGCACACTAAGACACTAAGACCCTGCAAGAACACCTGCGTGCCTGCATGGTACGAGCCTCGCCCCGTGGACTCGGACCAGCACGGTCTACGACAGATTTGCAGCAGAGTCAGTAGAGTCGACTCGGGCGCCCCACCACAAGGACGTTGATGTGAGAACAAATGAAACCGAGCAGAACGTGAACGGTTCGTACAGGAAGGCATTGCTTGGAGCAAGGACCAGGGGAGTCGGACTCTTTGCAAAGCATGAGCTTCATCTCCTCGGGCTCTGGTTCAGAGACTGTCCGGTAAGGCGAATCCCTCGACGCCAATGGAGTACGCAGCAATGGTCCCTTCACGTTGGCCAGCCTGCTCGGACGGCGGACATGGGAGTATCGCTCCTGTCACTTCTGGTCCTTGGTGTGCAGGTCGATGCCCGCGGCGATTCGCCAAAGGGCTTCGTGTGGATGAGCCAGGGCTTCGGTTTGCCACCTACTTGGCTCTCAGCGATTCCGGAGATGCCGGAGACCTGGCTGGTCTGGGGAAGCTTCGGTCTTTGCGACCGGACGGTGGACCGGCCTCGCTTCCTCCACGTTTGTCTGCCCGAAGTCGATTGGTCTCTCGGCCGCCCCGTCCGAGGCAACATGACCTACACTCCAGGTGGGAATCGATCAAACAAGAATCCCAGGCTAAACCTTCGGTGAACAGCAGAAGGGCGGTCTCTGTTTGCGTGTCCTTCTGCAGGTCGCAATCTGCTTTACCAGCACGCTCTTCAGCTGGAGCTGGAGGAAAGCATGCAATTTCTGTACTTCATTTTGGCAGATGACAGTGGAGAGTTTATCTTCCGAAATTGCTCCCCTCTGTCTTGTGGGAACAGTGATGTTCTGCCAGCCCCTTTCGAGTCTCCTGCTTCTTTTTTCCACCGACTACTGGTTTCAGACGTGCCGGCCATTGCAACCCCCGTTTTCGGCATTGATGATGCAGACTGTTTGGGCGCCGCTGATATGCGTGTTTGCACGTCTACCATCGATCACAAGGTGCGGGCTGATGTCGAATGCTTGCGCCTTCAACAGCCCAAAGACCGAGTAAGCTGCCACCTCTAAAGACACAAAAGCCCAGCGAATAAGCGCCCGGGCCTGCCTCGATCAAGGTGATCGCATTGCACTGGTCGGTCCATCCAGCGCTGCTGCCGTACGAGGAGAGTTTTGAGCAAATCTCGTTGTTTGCATCGCAGTGCATCGTGAATGAGCTGGCAGATGCATCTTTCCGCGGGTTTTCGGTGCACTACCGCATGTTTCAACGGCCAACCACCTCCAAATCATCGTTCCCATCCATGCGTCCTCACTATGTCCGAAGTTTGGAGCCTTGTTTGCCACAGGTGCTATCGAACGGATCCTTTGCTGACAGCGCCGTCGTGAAGTGGCTACGTCCGCAGTTGCGTGCTTGTGCCACAGAACGGCTTGGTCCTTCCTTCCTGCTTCAATCAGAGTGCGAACCTAGCTCTTCCCCGAATGAGGGGTGCAATCTGCCGAAACGCCCCTTCGACTACAGACAAGTGTTGTGTGCCTCTCCATGGGCCAAACGGGAAGACTGTCACGGAGACGCTGCGGAGGGCAAATTCCGGCCTCCCCGTCCCTCAGGCGTGCACCACGTGCTGCGTCTGCAGCGCTCATTCGGAGCAGGTGAACCGAGAAGAGCTCCATCAGAGGCTCCATCCAAAGAACCGGGCATCTGTGCGAGTGATGCAAGTGGCTCCTGCTTCTCAAACCCCAGCTGTGCTTTGGACCTGCTTTGTGCCGCCGGGATGCAGAACTTCAGCCGACTCCTGGACGCCCGCACTCAAAGTCTCGACTCGAGTTTGGACTTGCTGGACTCGTTGGCAGAGTGCTGGAAAGTCGCCGAGCCGCATCTAGAGAGGCTGCTGCGAGTGGAGCGGCACGAGGTGGATCACGAGTGTGATGCTTGTGTGGCCGTTCTGCTGGGTGCATATGTAGATCCTGAGTTTCTATCTGCTGGCCTGAGCACAGATGTTGCAGAAAACATCACGCGCCAGTCTTTCTGGAACTGGTGGTGGTGTGTCGTGGCCTTCCTACACCGATCGCAGATCCGACTCTTTGCTTCTGGTTCAGTGGCGCCCTTCGACATGCTGCTGTTTCTAACAGAGAAGCTTCTGCCCGCGGAGAGGAGGCACGGGCCACAAGCAAAAAGCACAGGTGACATGAGCGCACAGAGCAACGAACCTTCTGTCAGGCCCGGACTTGATGCATTTTCCACCGCAGACGCCTTGGAACAGCTGGCATCGGTGGACCGACCTTTCGCGGTCAACGAACCCGCATCGAAGTGCCTGGGCTGTATCGGATACGTCGAACCTGGTTCGGGTTCTGCGGGTGGTCTCAATATATGAGGTGTTTGAGGATGTTTGAGGCATTCCTGCAATAGCAGACGCAGCAGCCCATGGAGGTGCCAGATGGGGCTGGCGGTTCGGCATCTCCTGGATGCGCTGCAGGACCGGGAGCAACAGCATCCGATCACCCTTCCATTCGCTCTTGACACAGTCACGAGACCACATGCGACAGTGGTCCTGTTTACAAGGACGCCCGGTGGGCTGCGGGTCATGTTTTTGCTGCCCAGCACTATCTGGCGCATTGTGACCTTCTGGAGCTTGCGCATCCCATGTCGGCATACGTCTGGCACCTGTTTGCATCAGTCGGGCGCAGATGCATGAACACCCGGTATATACAGCATCCAACTCCCCCGGAATGTGGCAGCAGATTCCGGCTTGTTCGGAGGTTTCGGGCCAAAAGCCCACATAAACTTGCCCCAAGAATCCAGCGGACTAGTGTCCATCCGACGACAGAGATCCTGAGCAGTCTGATGTAGAAATGCGCGGCGCTGTGGCTTATGACAACTTGCTCATGTGTTCTATGTAACATCACGGACTTCAGCTGGTAGATGCGCAGTGTGAGCTGCCTTCTGCTCTGCAGCCTTCTCGTACCGAAGTGCCTTTAATACACGAAAAATCACTGAAGGTCTTGGCAGTTGCGCCCTTTTTGAGCCCACCACTGCCATGAGCTGATACGTCCCGGTCTGTGCCATGGACACCACACCCAGGCAGCGAGAGTGAGCATTACTACTACGACGGAACACGCAGAGCCTTCCCTTTTGACAGGCGCAGCACTCGCTTGCAGGCTGCCTTGCAGGAGGGCAGGTCCGGTTTCAGGCAGGGCATGGCAGGGCATGGCAGGGCATGCTACACGTGCTATTCGTGCTAGGGATGCTCCCGCGTTCCCTGCAGCTCTCCTCCCGGTTCCCTTCTTCGCCCCTTCGCCCCTTTGCCCAGTCCTCTCCTGGAAAGCGCCAGCGCCGCCAGCAGCGCTCCAAAGCAGCCGCGACCTGAGCCCGGCCGAGAGCTCCGACTGCACTCACCGCCGTAACCGAAACGCAGCCCGGAGGTGCGGCGCCTGTCTGCTCGATGTCGACACAGCCAGCACTGCCCTTAGCTTTGAGAGGCTTGACTGCTCCGGACCACGTCTCCGTTCAGGCAAAGAGGGTGAGTTCGTGGCCGTGCTGGACTCCTGCAACCCAACGCACTTCTTTCACGTAAGGTCGTCTGACTCTTCGCAGGGCCGTGCATTAATCTCTGTTAGCTTGCCGGATTGATGCGCAGGTGCATCTCGACCTGGGCAGAGCAGGAGAACACATGCCCATTGCAGCGCCCTCACTTCTGGGGGCTGTCTAGCTGCAGAGGGTGACTGAGTACAGGTTCGCATCATCTGAGGTGCAAGAACAGGTTTTACCGGATTGGTGTCTACGACACTAACGGCGACTTGCGACGCGGGGGCCTGGGCTGTTTCTGTTGAACCGACTTGATCTTTCTTAGATGTTGCATTCTGAGGCATCATCACTGCAGAAGAGAAAGATCAGAATTCAGAAGGCCACATGATCCCGCGACACGATGCCTGTGCTTCACCTTCCTCATATCTAGCGTTCATGCGGTGGGCTTTTCCATCTCGCAGGAGAGACGAGTGCTGAATTTGAAGATCACGTGTGCAGCATCTGTCACGGGCTTGGCCAATGAAGCACTTCCGTGGAAACCGATTCGCGGACCGTCAGGCAAGCGACCAGGAGGGGATGACGCTCTCCTGCTGTGCGATGGACGCAACGGTCGCTGCCGTGTGGCTTGGCAGGGCTTGGCAGCGATGAAGTTACCAGGTAGGTCGTTCTACCGCGTTTGCAGCATTCCTTCTGGACTTTCCCCTGGGCTGGGTTTCTAATCTGCCTGCAAGGGTGTTGTTTGAGCCTCCGGTTTTCCCCGTCGTCGGTCGTGCGAAGACATGCCTTGCAAATGTCTAAAGGGGGCTGCCCACTTCTACTGTGTCGGCCTGCCCTGCGCCTAGCGGCCCAATGAATCGAAAGCTCTCCGAAGCTTCGGACGCTCTCCGAGGCCCGGAGTACCGGAAGGAGACTGGCCCGGAGCTGAGCCACAAAACCAAAAACCACGAGCGCTCCTGCTCTCTCTGTCCTCGGGCCCGTGAGGTTTTGTGCCGAGTGCCAGGCTGCAGGGCTGTTTTGTGGGGCGCAAGTTGCGGGATGTAATGACAGTTAATGAAAGTAATGTGTTCCGTGACTGTCCTGCCAGGAGTTTCCATTGTCGGAGTTCGTGCAAGATGCAGTAGAGGATAACCAGGAGCCTCTCGGTGCGAACCTGAAGAAGGAGGTCGTGCCGGAAAGCAAAAGCAGTGCAGCCAAGCGATCTCCCTCGCAATCGCCGGTGGCAAACAGAAAGACGAGTCCCAAGAAGTCCAAGTCCCGGAGTAGAGAGCAAGAGGCAGACACAGCCGGGAAAGACGGTGCGAGAAGCTCTTCCTCGAAGTCGAAGAGACCTCTTCCTTCGGATGCTCCGTCGCTCACCGGCTCCAGCTCTCCGGACCCTGCGGTTCCCAAGTGGATCTACCGAAAAGGGCCCTGCTTGTTTGTGGATCTGGGTGGTCGTCGCATAAAGGATTCTGCTGCTGCAACGGTGGCTAAGTTTCTCCAATCAGTGTTGGAGAAGGTGAAGGGGGTCAGGACCGGATCTACAGCTTTGGACCTTTGCTTGCTGCTCGCTGGAAATCGCTTGAGCAGAAGTGGCCTCGAAGCGTTCCTCAAGGTTGCGAAAGAGACAGGACATCACGTGTCATGCCTAGATGTGGAGCGCAACCGACTCGACCCAGAAGCAATGCAGTGGCTCGCAGAGTGGTTGACAAGGCAGCGAAGGGGTCCACCGCAGAAGATTCTGCTCTCTCACAATCGTAGCATCGGCGATGAAGCGGCCAAAGACTTTCTGCAGTTATTAGGTCGGTCGCAGTCAGGAAGAGAGATCCCACTGTGGATTGAAGCCAGGTTTGTGGGCATAAAGGACATCGATGCACTTTTGGATGCCGTGTCTGTGGACATCAACCTTTGCATGGCTCTGGACAGCGATGCTTGCGGTCCAGGCCGCTGCGCCTCACACTCTGCCAGTGAACCTGGACCGCATCTGCACCTGCCGGGGATACTTGAGCAGCACTCGAACTCCGAACTGATCCCTATCGCACAAGACACCTCCACCGCCGAGACTTGGAAGCGCTCTTTGTCTGAATCGCGAGCTTCGCAGCAGCGGGATCGTGCCAGGCCTTCTGCCAAGGGCTCTGCCAGAGAACCTGAGGAGCCGGGGGACAGCCAAGCAAGCCAAGCCAGCCAAGTAGAAGCCGAATTACTGGAGTCACTGGAGCAAGAGCGTGCTCAGCGAAAAGCGTGGGCAAACTCCTTGGGTAGGTCCGTTGTGGCGGAGATGCCAACCCAGGACCTTCCAGCACCTGCCCCGAGCTATGGATTGTGGGACCTGGTTCGTGCAGAGCAGCGGAAGAAGCGTCGATCCGTGGGGCACGTGGGGTCTTAAGCCTGCGATCCGTTCATTGCATCAACGACATGGACGCTGCGACGTCGATTGCCCGGTCAATCCGGCAAGGTAAGGCCTTTGCTGTGGCTTTCTTGGGCAAGCGAGACAGAAGGTTGGTGTGTAAACTTGCCGGTCCGGGTAGTGCACTTTCGCGACGCTGGGTATGCCGTGCTGCCATGTGCTGCCGAAGCCCCTGTCAAGGGCAACTGCATCAGCTTCATCTTCGGTCACCTCATCAGAATGGCTCCAACCCGTGCTTTGCAGGAACAGCGTCAAGTCCTCCAACTTCGCAGGTGTACAAGTTGCCTATGGCCTTCAGCTGGATGTGAGGGCTCTTGTATGCTTTCAACAGCATCGAGGTTCAGTGAGGGTGCAAGGGAAGGGCGATGTGCTTGACAAAAGTCTGCGCTCAGGGACAGGAGGAAGCTTGCTTGTACAGCAGTTCAGTGATCAGCGTTGCACCGCTGCGTCATGCCTCGAAGCTCGCATTGATTTGCTGTATCTGAGCCATGGGGAAGCGGTCGAAAGAGTGTGCAGAAGAAGAGGTAGATGAGGAGGCCAACGAAACATCACGCTAAGACTGAGGGTGCATCAGGGATCGTTTCAATTTGGTACATGAAGGAGCAGCCAACGAAGAAGCTTCAGACTGATCCGCCCGAGTATGAGGACCCCCGCCCCACAAAAACGAGGCGGAACTATAGTCCCCGTCTCCTTCCTGCTTTGGTCGAGGACCCTGCTCTCGACAACGATGAAGTCCGCTTCTGAGGGGCCTCCGTTTTTCTACAAGACGCTGTAGGGTGCATGTGCAACCATGAGGGAGAGCCAACGCAGTTTTCGGTGTCCATCGGTGGGCTCAGCTTCGAAACAAAGCGAAAGGCTCTGCGCAAGGCAGGCACAGACACTCCGTGGTCAGTTGGTGTCCCTCCGGCCGTGACGTGTCAGGCTTGTGCGAAGTTCGGGGAGGTGGTGACCGTGCGAAGATGGGTGCGGGGAGCTCCTCGGCGAGCCGACGTTTCCTTCTCCTCAGCGGAAGAGATGGAAGCGGCCATCCAAGGAATGGAGGGCAAGGACTCGTGGAGCTGTGTTCTTCTGCCCTTTCCGAGACAGTTTGAGTCCACCTTCCGAGGAGATAGACGGACGAACCGTCAAGGTCAAAGCCACTCCAAAGGAGGAGGAGGCTGCAGGCAAAAAGAAGGGGAAGGGTAAAGGCAAAGGAAAGGGAAAGGGCAAAGGCAAGGGCAAGAGCAAGGGGAAAGGTGGGGGGAAGGGAAAAGGCGGCTGAAAGGCCATCATCGCCACACGGTGGTGCGAAGAGAGCCCTCGAATTTCCATCGCGCCGGCCAAGCAGCTCCAGATCTGAGATCTCCTTCCAGATTGCGACGACTCTGAGATTCTGGAGCTCAGTTCTGCCAGAGGAGAACTCCAGGGCTTGGGACCTGTGCCCTCCTGCAAAGCAGGATGCCCTCCGGTCTTAGAAGGAAGCTTCGACGCGTCTGTGAAAAGAATGGGCTTGCGGCTTCTTCGTTTCTTCGCCTCTCCACCTCCCTGCTCGTGAGATGCTCCGTTGAGGAATTCCGCTCAAGCCTTTGAGCTGATTTGGTAGGGCCCGGAACGGCCACTTCTTTTTGTCAGAACTTGGCATGTTCGAGATAGCTTGTGAGCCCGTTTTCTTCTGGCGGGCCTTTGCCTTTGTTACAGGAGGTCACGGGCATATCAGCTATAAGCTTCGCCTTAGTGCCTTATTGGAAACTGAGAGCCTCTAGGTAGCACGAAGAGCCAATGATCCGCCGTCCAGATGAGCCACGCGCAGGCGGAGTTCACACGTTTTCGGCTGCAGTGCACTGCGAACTTTTCCAGTGAAAATGAGCCCAAGCCAGGAACATGTTAGGGAAACGGCTCGAGTTCGCACGTTTCTATCAGCGCACCTTTCCCGTGTAAATAAGTTGCATTGTGAAGTCGTTGAGCTGGACCCGGTGTGTTCATGGAAGCTAGGTCTGGGACATTGACGAGGAAAAGCTTCTGCGGCATTTCTGTCTGGAGGATGAATGCAAGGAGGCAGGAAGGCTGCCGTCTTAATAATGAGAATGAGAAAGGTGGACGATGGGCATCGCAGTTTTGAGCAGGTGCTTTCATGGTTTGAAGAAAAGGGCTACAAGCGTCCGGAGGCCAGGCAGCTGCATCTTCTGGCCAGCCAAGCCTTGACTGCATTCTTCTCAGGTTTTTTCCGAACGGGTGGCTCTCTCCAAAAGCCGCCTGGTCATGGTTTGCTCTTTTGGGGTTGATCGACGCGGTTCCTTGGTCCTTGCTTGCGCCAGGCCTGCGTGAGGCCAGCAATGAGCGCGTCAAGGAAGCTGACATCCGGGAAGCCATGTGGAGATGCTCAGCTTCGCAATCCCTCGAGCATTCCTTTGCCAGCCTTGCCGTCTGAGGATGCTCGCGCTTTGCAGCCTACACTGCTTGGACTTCAACAAGGCCGGGCACGACTGAATGCGTTTTGATATCAAACTTTTTGCCGGTGAGGGTCAGTCCGTGCTGCACTCTGAAGACGAGAAGAGGGAGGCTTTGAGCATGAGTACGTCGCCTCGTGTGAGACGAAGGAGTACGTGGTGCTTAAGAGAGGCGTCGGATGCGGTTCTCCCTATCCTGAGTAACCTGAGGCACAAGCTTCGGGGCACTCATGGGCTTTGTTATTGATTTTTGACATGTGCTTTGTGATAGTTACATCTTCTTGAAGCGCAACGACTCGCACAACTCCGTCCGGGCGGCCACCTTGGGGCTCACCTTCTGTGATAGGCAAGATTCGCCTTTTCGGGAGAGCGGTTGCATGATTCCCCGTTAAGCCATTGATGTCAGGATGTCAGCCGCCCCAGCTCCCATGCGAGCCAAGCTTCTATTTCGCCGAGGTCCCTATGCGTAGTGCGGTGATGCCATCTGACAGTACTGAGATGCACCCACGAAGAAACAGGTCTTGGAAGATGCATGGAACCAAGTGTGCGACATTGTGGGCACAAGTGCAGCGCACCGGTGTTATGCTTAGATGCAGCATAAGTTTTCTTGAGGCCACGCGAAGGACTTCGAAGAGGCTTCTGCGGACTTCATCGGTGCAGCGAGGCTTTGGTTGGGAGTGTTCGGTATTACTATGATTGACGAATGAGCTTGAACAGGATCATGCCAGACGATCGCGAGATTCGAAATGCACTGGAGGAGTGCAAGGTCCATTTTGTACTCGTCCGAAGTAACTGGTCTAGCACTGGTGCTTACTCGGCGAGGCAGCTGCCCGTAAACAAAGTAGCGACTCTCACAGCGAGCTGGGGACTCATGTGTGCGCGTGTAACTGCTGGAGACAGTGCTCTTCTCGCGTCGGCCTGAGAGTGATAAGGTGGAGAGGAATGATGACCACGGGTACTGACAAAATGAAGGCTTTGCCGATCTTGTGACGTGCAACTGCAGTGATTGGGCCCCGATGTAGCAAAACAGGCTTCCGCGCGGAGGTTCTACAAAAGGGCGCGGCGACAAATGCGTGAGGCGTGCATTCCATCATTTTCGGGGAGGGTCGGATGGAGGTTCGGGAAAGAAGTGGTTGTTCAGGCAATGGCAGGCATGGCCGAGCCAATGTTGGCCTGCTCCTCACGCGTTGAGAAGCTCGGGAACTTGAACTCCTCTGCAAGCCTGGTGAACCTGAGTTTCTGGCCATTGTGCTGCTTGCACCTTTGACGGGCTCTGAGTTCGCGCGAGAGCTACCGTCCAGACTGCAACCTCGCATAACATGGCATAACCGACTGCTGCATGGTTTTGCCAAGGATCGCCGGTGCGGTGAATTTCCTTCTGAGGTGGTTGAAGGCAAAAGGTAGGTAGGAAGGCCATGCCAACCGATTCGAGACGGGCCGGTGGCAGCCGTCCACAAGTCCGGTCCTCTCCAAGCACGCGTGCCAGGAGCGACACTGCATGCAGTTCGGGGGCTGTTCGGGAGCGAAGATGCCTGTGCACTTCGACCGTCGGCCCAGTCGACCTGGCGAGACCGCGACCGAGCTGCTATGAACACCAGCGCTCTGCGTGGGACACCCTTGGAGCGCTTCGAGCCTGTCGAGGATTCGAACACCGTGCGTGCTTACCGGGGCAAAACCACTGAAGAGGAATGCGACATCCTTTGCACATCATTAGTTGCTTTGAGTTTGCCTAGCCCCTGTGCTTCTGTCCTTCGCATTGGCTCATAGACGCATATACTTTCGATTGCAAGCTACAGAGGTTGGATCACTGAAGTCGGACTTGCTAGACCATGCATTCAGGAATCCAGCAGATACGGCCATTGTGCAACTTGTGCAAGATGTTGTGATCCCTGTTTGGGCGAAGGCGCAAGGGGGGAGGTTACTGTAAGGCCCCTGGCGAAGCGCCGCTTTGACCGCGTCCGTCCAGGAGTGGGGCCATGGGCCGCGGGAAGCCTCGCAGGGAGCGCCGTTGGCCGCTGCGCGAGTTTGGGCGGGATGCGCCACGCCATGTGCATCCGCGCAGGAAAAGCCTGAGGCTCCTGTCGGCGGGCCGGAGCGCTGCACCCGGTAGAGAGGAAGGGCACCTCTGTCTTTTCGGGATCTGATGGTGCCGAGGCTTGCAGATTCCGATGTCGAGGAAGCGGACATCGAGGCATTGGCGAGGCACCGGCAGACCGCCAGGGAAGTCCAGTGCGGCTGATGGCAAACGTCCCGCTCGCGTCCAGATCCAAGCTCAGAGCCGGGGAGTTCATCCTCGGCGAAGAGCCGAAGCCGACGCAGGCGCTTCCCCCGAAGCTGCAAAGACCACTGCTGAGTCACTACCATCACTGCTGCTGCGTGCGACTCCTTGCGCCGTGCGCCCTGGTTTCCCTGTCAGGATGAATCCGCAGAGGTGCAGGCCCTCCCTGTGTTTCTGAAGAGTGAGGCATCATGAGGGATCCTTGTGTTGTGGTGCGCAGAACGCCGGTCCGAGTACAAGTAACTTCATGTTGGGAGTCCCTGTCTTCAGAAGCTTCCATGCCTCGGTCTGGAGCTCCATCCCCAACCTGTCAGGACACCGCAAAGCGAGGTGTTTGCCTAGCACCGCTGCTTTTGCAGCGGTTGAGCGAAATAGAGTACAAGGCCAGCCCAGGAGAGGAGAGGGGAAGACCAGAGACCCCGCCCTCCTCCTCCTCCTCTTCCTCCTCCTGCTCCTGCTCCTCCTCGTCATCATCACTGTCATTATCATCATCGTCTTCTTCTTCATCCTCATCCTCATCTCTGCATCTTCATCTTCAGCACCCAAGCTAGTGAGCATAGTTGGGATCGTTCGAGTTCGAGCGGTTATTGAAGCGACAGGCCCACACTAGTAGAACGAGCTACAGCAAGTACATGGTGGCAGACAGTGATCGGAACAGTAAAATTGTACTTGTAGCAGCAAGTAGAGCCCAACAGCAACGTCAACGAATGCAAGCTTTTGCCTTGCAAAGGTGCCGGAGGGTGCGAAGCGCGTCCCTTGGATCGCTAGCGCCCTGGACAGTTGCCAAGGAAAATTAATTGCAGAGGACGGTTTGCTGAGGACACCATGGCCATAGATGGACAGAACAACCTGCCAAAAGGGGTCAAGCACTTAGTGCAACTCTGGATGGTCGTGATCGCTCTACTGCAGGCTTTCTGTGAATTTAAAGATGATTTTGCATCCGCCGCAAGAGTTTTGTGATAAAGGTCACTGCCAAAGATGGCGTGAAGCTGGAAAGCGCCTTCCTAGGCGATGCGATGGGCAGTGTGGTCATCCCTGTAGTCGTTCGGAATTGCTTCGACAAGGTCTGTGCTTCTGGCCACACTCTTGTGTCCCTCGTTTTCGGCTTGCCTCGGACCTTGTACGGCCTTGTATACTCGTAGTCCAAATTGAGAGCTTCTCGTCGTCGAGCCTATCATTAGCCAGTAGCCTGGGTCGGGTCGTTTCTGGGGCAGGCATGGCTGCGGAAGCAGCTGCTGAGGGCTACCGCAGGCCTGCAGGGCCTGCCACGAAGTGTCTGAAAGAACGGCTCTGCTAGGTTTTCTTGTAGCTCTGTCAGGTTGCGGGTCATGAAGATCCCCTGTACGAGACCGAATGACTTCTATGCCGAGATGATGCGGTGTGAGCCCTGCACGATATCGCTTTTGCTGTGCTCGCGGAACTGATGTCTGATTGAGCAGAGGCCTGACAAGCAAATGTACCGAGTTCGCCAACAGGCAGCAGAGGAGGAGCGACGAATCAAGGCGAGATGCTCCTGGCTGCCGATCAAAGTATCGTGAGACGAACCTTGCCCTACAGATTGTCGAAGACAGAAAGAAGCAGCAAGCGAGCAAGAAGTTTGCCAAGAAGGCAGTGATTGACAACGAGTTACTCACGAGCCCTTCTGCCATGAACAGACTTACACCCTTTTGGGTGCGAGGCAAAGGCCAAGAAATTGGAAGCCAGGGCGCAGGCCTGGCGAGCTCTTCATTGTTGCAGTTTGTGGTGATCTCTGAAAGCCTTGACAGGAGAAAAGGACGTCCCTGGAAGAGATTGCAAACTGGCGGTCGCGGAAGAAGAGCGAAGGAAACAACAAAGACGATCAGGCATGTCTGTGTCGCCGTGTCAGCCACCTGGCCTCTCCTCTTCTTCCAGCTCGGAACTTTGTGGCTGCAGGACTTGGAAGAGATTCTAAGTCGACAAGGGAAAAAGAGAGACCAAGATGGGCAACTTGGCAAAGACAAGTTGGGAGATGGAGCCGAAACAGAGCCGCTGTGCGCCATGTCACAGGCAGGGCAAAGGCAAGGGAAAGGCTCGGTCCAACAGAACTCGAATTTTTGTGGCAGCGGCATGGTGGTGTGTGTTCCTCGTGAGGCCATGAAGTCGGCCAAGCGCCGTAACCTCGATGAAAAGTACGGTTTCGGTGGCAAGAAGCCCCGCCCTCAACTCCAGTCAGCCGAACTCGCCAAAAACCAACCTGGCACCAAGGAAGCGAAGCAAGCAGAACGACAAGAGCTCTACCCATGACATGTCCGCGTCTCCGTGGGTCAGGAGCTTGTTTCAGCTTCCCGAGCCGGAAGACTTTGTCCATTTCCGACCTGTGCCTGGTGCCCAGGGAAGAGGCAGGGGCAAGGGCGGCAAGGGCAGAGGAAAAGGCAAGGGCAAAGGCCCGGCTGTCGTGGCGAGCCGAGCGGGCCGAGTAGCCCAGACAACAGCGTCTTTGAACAGGCTCTGGCAAGAAGAGGACTGCGGATGCGTGAAGCAAAGCAATGCAATTCCAAAAGCTGCAAGAGCTAAGTTGCTAAATAGTCTGCAGGAGATGACAGCCGACAGCTGCGCCTGCTAAGTCTCGGCAGCCGCGAGCTGCAAGCCGCGCGAATGGCCGAGCACGGGTGGGAAAAGGCTGCAAGTTGGGCCGCACATCAGTGCAGAATTGTTCACCACGTTGCCTTGCGTTGCCTTGCGAAACCCACCTTCTTCCCTGCGTCGCCGTTGCAGACTCAGATAGGCCGGTAGGTCTGTCCGCTGCTCAGCAGCGAGGCATCGCCGAGGCCAGGGAGATGTGGAAAGTCTGAAAGTATGCAGACTGAGACCCTCTTTTGAGTTTGGAGCAGTTTCAATCGGCTTGCGCTGCTTCGCTTCGTCGTTCGTCCCTTGGCAGGATGGAGAACTTCGACGATGCTCCTCGGGCTGAAGTCTGAAGCGTAGCCCTGCGACGTCTTGTGTCTGGTGGCAGGCTGAGACCCTGGTGCTGGGTGCGCACCTGGCAGAAGGCACAGCTCAGCTCAGCTCAGCGCTGCCCGAAGCCGAAGTTTCGTCTTTTCCGTGAGGCGATGCCCCTGAGGAAGGTAAGGCCGATGTCTTAGCAAAGCGGGGCTGTTCAATGCCCCACAGGTGTGGCTGCTTGCCTCTGACCCACCCTGTCACCTCACGGCAGGCTTTGTTTACGAGGCATTTGGTCTAATCCGAAGCGATGCTTCTGGCAATGGCGGCTCGAGGGGATGGGAGGTGATGCAGGTGATGATACAACTAGCGATGACAGAGCTGAGTCTAGCTTTCCATTTTCCAGCGCAAGGAGATACTGTTTCGGTCTGGGAACCGCTACCTGACAGGTGGCAATCAGATGTTTCGGTCATTGAGACTGTTGTTGTTTCTGCCTTTGTCTGTCAACATTCAATTTCTCATTACACCTGCGTGCCAGCAGTTTTGATTTGACCGGTCCGGGCATTCTAAGCTGAGCCATCCAGGTTGATGATGGCTTATTGGACTTGCTCGGAGACGCCTCGGCAGAAGCAACAGCGAAGCTGCCTCAGCCAGAGAGTTGGGAGCGTAGCAATCTCGAACAGCCGATTCGAAGCATGACTTGTTATTGATCGGGAACAATACTCATTCATATGATCGCTCATGACGGGGTGGTGCGCCTCAAGAAGCAAGGTCAGCAGACACGGTGCCAGGTGCAACACCTGGTGAGAGTGTTTTGGCCTTGAGCCTACTGTTCCCCACCACTCGTCATTCGCTCGTCTGGCAGTCCTTGAGCCAAGGACATGGCCGAGGAATTGACGCCGGAGCCTGATGATGATGTGATGGCTGCCGCCGCGGCCGCTGCCGTGACCGCCGCAGCGGCGGCCGCCGCGGCGACCGCCGCCGCGGTGCCTGAAACTACAGGCGAGGCCGGCAAGAGCGCCGCATGGTATCCGCTGCTTGTGGCATCGAGGTGTGAAAAGAGCTGCTACGCAGACATTGGACTTGAACTTGGACGTGATGGACACGGACATGCACGCAGGCATGGGCAGACCAGCAAGCACGGTTTGTGTGCTTTGAATGCCTGGAACACTTCAGGTCCCGTGTCCGATGAGCACACAGGGGCGCCTGACTTAATCGGCTGCCGATGCGAACTTGTCGTTGAGTTGGTGCTGCGAGTGGTTTGAGGTGTTGTCTTCGGTGAATTTTGCCACCGCCACAGACATTGTGCCAGGGGCTTGGCTGTAAATCTGCTTGCTCATCCGCCTACAAAGCATCTCTGAGGCTGAAGTGCGATTGCCTGTCCGTAGGCCTCCGGGCTTGTGTGGGATGAACCTCTCCAGAGCGTGTGAAGCAGCCGTGTCGGCATGACCGAGACAGACGGGAATGTGTCACCGGGCCGAGCTTGAGCAGTTTGAGATAGCTTGAGCATGATGTGAGCACGTGAGGCAGAGACGAGTCCAATTTCGCGACCTTGACTGATCCGCGTGAATCCCAGACCCCAGGCCCAGGCCCAGGCCCAAGCCCACGTCCCGATCTGTGTGGGGCTCTGTGCCTCAAGGCGAGTCTCGAGCGAGCAGTTTCGAGTCCACCGGAAGACTGTTGGAGCTGCCGGGCCTCCGTGGAGCTACGAACTGGAGGAAGCGTCGGGAGTCCGATGAGTATCCAGACACTCTGTGTCGGACGGGATGTTGGGAGAGGACTGCTCCAGAAACGGCACTCTGGTGAACAAGAAGCTGGTCCGAGGAGCGGCTCAGCTGCTTAAAAAGCTGCCACTGACCTCACTGGAAGCATACGCGTCGTACGTTATCTGTTATACTCTCTGAGAGATGCTACTTGTACTTACTCCCGAACTCAGGTCAGGATTGCCTTGAAGGATCAGGACATTTGTCACTCCTGTTTGCCGTGACGCACAGAGTCATCTGTAAGCTCACATTGACATGTGTTCGTTGCAGTTACTGACCTGTGAAGGATTTGGTGGAGGTGCTTCCAGCTTCGAAGGCAAGCCCACGAGCTCCGAGTCAAGCGGAAGCATCTCCTCTTCGCCAACGTTTGATTTCGGCATTTGTCCAGAATAGATTCTTGTTTCTGGAGGTTGCTAAATGGCTTACTTCCGTGTGCCAAGAGCGTTCGTTCACCGTAGCAACATCCGTACGTGCCAGCAGCTCGCACTAACCTGCTTAGCTTGCATACGCACCCGAATGCTGGTACTGGTACATGTAGCTCGTTGATGCCACGTTCCCGACTACCCGTGGCTGCATACTGGCAGTTCAGTTAGCCATCGTCGAACCTACTTGACATGTGAGGTTGGGCAAGCTGCAGCCATCGCGTTTTTGTTCCATTCTCCAGATGCTGATGTGGCTGTGCCCAGAGATGCGATTTGATAGCCCCGCAGCTGCATCGAACAGAAGCCGGAGCCTAGGTGCCTGAAGGTCCACCGAAGAAAAAGATTCGATTAGAAGGCCCCCTTCTGCGTCCGCACAACTTAACCATGAACATGCTTTGACAACATCAGGCGACTCAGCCTGCGGCAAGGGCGGTGACGTTTCTGGCTCAGGAGTAGACAGGTGTAGCATTCGCACATCACACGTATCCGTGATCGCAAAATCCGCATCGAATAAGGAGGCCATCTTTGAGGGCGCGATGTGTGCAATCTGCCAGGAGGTTCAACGTTTGAATCTTCTCTTGTTGATCTCAGGACGAGGAAAAAACCTCCCTGCTTTCTGCCTGATACTCGACAGGTGATGCACCGTGCCACCAGTGCGCGGGCCCGAGTTTATGCAGTTCTGCTTCTTGGAAGTTTTTGGGCGTCCCGAGTGTGGTTATCTGGTTAACTTGACAGCGAAGGTACAGCCATGCATGCACAGTGCTGCCGGGCATGTTTCGCATGTGCAATCAAGCGGTTTCGGAACGGGAAGAGAGTGGCAGCAGTGGCAGGCTTTTGCAGCTCCTGCTTGGGTGGCTGGTTGAAGCGGCCTGGCGACCGAATTCCCAGGCATTTGGTGGGCTCGTGTTGGTTCTGTGGGTTCAGGCTGAAGCCTGGCGGCTGCGTCGTGATCTGCGTGCTGTCGTCGTTTCTTTAGGAGCAGGCTTGCGGGCTATGGAGCGGAACGGAGCACAACCCCTCACCCAGACCAGAGGGTAGGGACGAGGCGGGGGTGTCGATGTCATGGTACACGTGGCGCGGGGACCCCACCACAGGCGCGACAGGGGCGAGACCATACCATGTAACATCAACAAACACATTGAGCATGCTCCATATTCCTTACGCATCGATAGACTGATCTAAAAGACGAGCACGTGTATACACGGGCATGCATTTGAACATGTACGCATGTATGTATGTGCGAAGGAAGGACAGAGGGCTGCAGCGCCCCCTCTCAGTGTATGATTTCCAAGTCGTTTCGTGCAGTAATCTGGAGGGTCACATTGCGGCACACGTTGGCCACATGATAGTAACTCGTGATGGTGGTTTTCAGAGATCCATTGGATTTCCTCCGTGCACAGGTGTCCAATCTGCCGACAAGGGGTCGCCGGAGTTGGCAAGAATCACGCGCTTGACAGCATGATCGAGGGTCTGCTGAAGGCTGCCTCGCCCAACAGTCTTGCGAGTATGACGAAGCAGGGTTGATGTCCCAGGCACATCCTGATCGACAGCGTTCAATCGCAACAATCTCTGATCTGGACAGTCGCGATCCGCTTCACGAGCATCGCATGCAACAGGTCTGCTCAGCATGCTTCATGCTTCTGTTTCACGCCACCAAGGACTGCGGCTACGACCTGCTGAAGCTTCGTGGGCCTGGTGATGTTGCTGCAGGTGCCGAGTGTAGATCATCGTGCCTTCTTGTGCTGTTGGCAGTCCGTCTTCTGCTCATTGCGTCGCCCACTCCTGCAGGTATGGCACGCATGGTAGTGGCTGCAGCAGCTGCTGCAGAAGCAATGGATGCAGAAGATTCTGAGACAAAAGCTCAGCCGGGAAAGCCCAAAGCTTCACAACGTCATTTTGCTGCACCTAGGCATGAGCACGAGTCATATTCGGAGGAGGAAGAGGAGGAGGCAGGGCGCTCGGTGAACTTGTAAGATATGTCCCTCGTCGCTGCGTGCATGCCTCAGCATATTTCAGGCCTCTGATAGTTGATCTTGCGGGGTTATGTACTTAATACTCCATGGCAGTGATAGACTGAGTGTACAGTGTAAAGAGCAAAGTGGACAGCACCAAGCATTTCTGTTTTTGCGAGGAGGCACATGCCTGGACTGCACCAGGAGCCCCGGCCTTTGTGCTTTTCTGCAGACTGTGAGATGGCTCATGCTGAAAAGCAGTCTTGCCCCCCTGCCCTCGCTATCGCTTGGGCTTGAGACTGCTGAGGCTCTGCGACCCGCCTGCGTCCATTGTGGAGTCCCAGCCTGGCAGCCCTTGCGCCGCTTGCTGAGCCGGTCCACCTGTGCGAGTGTCCTTTGACGGCAAGGAGCTCGGTTTTCGAGGTGCGGCCGTGGACCTCGGCAGCTCTTCACCCCTTCCAGTCTGTGCCCCAGATGAGAGCTACCTCGCAGCAGCCACGGCTCTTCTAGCCGCCTCAACCAGGCCACCGCGCTGATGAAGTCAGCGCTGGTGCGTAACTTGGGCGCCGGTGTGGTGCTGTGGTTGGCGGCTTCGTTGGCCTTCCCAGGCCAGCAACGCCTTCGAGCAGGAGATCTTGCAGGCAACGGCTAGTGCAGCATGCACCATGCTGCAGCAGGCGTTGTCAAAGCTGAGGAATGGCTCCACAGCAAAGGAATGAGCCTTCAACAGGCGAAGCTTTGTGCGACATGTGCCAAGTCGTACGGTGTGTGATGCTATGCACCGACGCTGCTGCAGGCGATGCAAAGCCTTCTCGAAAACCCCAACCCAGCGCGGCACCCAATCTCTTCAGGGTCGTGAAGCGACAAACGAGCGCAGTAACTGAGGAAGGTGTTTCTGCGGTGGAAGTGCGCAGTGCACCGGTCCCCGGAGGACATGGGCCAGCCAGTCTTTGAAGTGTAAGTACTTGTAGGGGTTGTGCCAGGGCTGAGCTATGCTTTTACGCCTTCCTTCGCATTCGCATGCCATGCAACCGACAATGGACCAGCTTGGGCAGAGGGAAGAGCCGAATCACGGAGGATCAGGCTTTGATGAAATCTGTAGCTAACTTATTATCGGTCTGATTCAGCCTGCATCAAGCATAGTTTTGGATCTTTAACCCTCCGTTCATGGACGACAGATACCCGTTACTCGTCCCTGGGAAGATACAGAATCAGGAGGGCCCGGAGCACTCGTGCACATGCCTGTTGGTGTGGCGCACTTACGCTTGTGATGACATCACTTGGTCCCTCTGCCGTTTCTCTACACCTTCACACATCCGTAAACTTTGATCACAAGGCCTGGACCGAACTGGCGATGTGCCAGCCGTGCAGGCAAGCACCTCTTCGCTAAGTCAGTGCTCGTCCGAGACGACTTTCTGTCTCTCCTCTTTGGTACACTGCTGCAGTCAACTGGTTTTGCGCAGCGTCGCCACCTGCTCAGAGAGCCTTCCACTCAGGTCCAAGAGCCATGAGATTTTTTCAACTTGCGAGGTCTACTCCATCCGAGAGCGAATCCAGAACGAGGACCCATCATTTCGGAGGAAGATCCGGAAGACTCGCAAGAGACTGAAGCTCCGCAGGAGCTTCCGGAGAGAGCAAGGGGCCATGGCACTCAGAGCGCCCACAGAGCACTCACAGAGCACTTAGACTGAGACCCAAAACGGCGCAGCTCCGAAGATCCGAGGACGCAGAAACTGCTGGTATGGGCGCTCTTGCCGGACGCAAAGCCACAAGCTCCCTTGCCGGCACTTTGAACTTTTGGCATCCGGGCGCTGAGCTGAGAGTGCTTCCGCTCAAGGCGGGACCACGCCACGCGCCAGGTCCTCAGGTGAAGGTTTTCTGCTACATCGGCTCACATGCCACACCCAGGTTTGAATCACATCTGTGCTCAAACTCGTTTTCATTGAGACGTTGAGAGTGGGAATCTGCTGCAACGTTCTTTAGCACCAAATTCTGCGCACGCCGGCTTCCTCTTTGCGAGCTACCAGAGTTCTGCTGAGATGCAGCCATGTACAGTGTGCCTAGAGGATCCTAGGTCTTAGAGGTGCAATCGGCTGCCAGAGCCTGCTGTGGAATCGCATGGAAAATCAAAGGCACCCTGCTTGAGTGGGTAGAGTACCCATAGCATCAACTTCGCACGACTACCAACTTCAAGATCCAGGCCATGAGACAGCGTCTCCAAGCTGCTTCGAACGTGAGGGGTGGTCAACAGCAGTTGGATCGAGACATCGGCACAGCTCAGCACGCCATCTATCGCTAGGCTATGCCTGTTGCCAGTGACACTTAGCAATCAACTGCGACAACGTGCAATGAGAAAGCTGAAATTCCACGAGCAGAAGCTGCTCAAGAAGGTTCCGGGCACATCTGAATTGCCACGGGCCCAAAGAGGGCTGCTGTCGTGACTTGTTGAGGTCAACTTCTACGATTGGAAGTCGACCGACAATGTGCTTGGCCCAGAACTGCAGCACATCTGCGACGGTTCGTCGTTCAATATGCACAGTGTTTTGAATTGGCTCCGCTCAGGTGCGAGAGTCGGCCTTGCTTCAAAAATATCAGATAGAGAACCGTGAAGACTTCACCAAGCACCTCCCTCGCAGTGTTGCAGCGTCGTATACCGACCGGACTGCGGTTCCCCTCCTTCAGCCAGGTATCACAAGCTGGCAGGTTTGGTCACGAAGGTGGTTGCGAAGCTTCGGAAGATGAAGGTTGGACAGACGCACTTCGCAAGATCTCCCCTGTTGCAGCTTTAGCTTTTGGCTTCAGTTGCCCGTAGGCTTCTGACGAAGACCGAATCAAGATGACGGAAATCTTGCTGGACAAGCTCTATTCGCTGGCTCTGATACAAAACAAGCAGAGCCTGGAGGACAGAGGGAAGATGGAAAAGGCTCTCTTCATCGGTGCCCTTTTCTTGCTAGATTGAGGACTGTGTGGACCTGCACACCTCCAGATTCTGCCGACGGCGCCTTCCGGTAGTGCTCGTGAAGATGAGGCCGCTCGCCAAGAATCTACCATTCTTGACTCGGTTGAATGATGGATGCTCTCCCTGGTTTTCTGCACGATGTTCTTTTCGACGTGGTGTTTTTTCAAGTTCAGGTTGTGTGAGAACCTGCCTCAAGCGATCACGTACATCAAGCAGGCGAGGGCTCCGGGACAACGCCATCTGTTTCGAAGCGTAGTAAAACCAACAGCCTGCATGCTGCCACAGGGTGAAGTGCGAATTGGCCCGGACTTGGCTACCAATCCAGCGCTTCATGTGACGCGAGAAATGGAGGACCTGCGGGAACAGCTGAAGATGCGATGCCAGTCCATCATTTGCAAGCTGTGCTTCGAGGATCACATTACCTGGGCCGAGGGGTCCAAGATGAGACGCCACATCAAAGAGTTCAGCAATGAGGCAGACCTACTGGTCCTGATATCTCCATCAGAAACAGCCTTGAACAGCCTTTGCGGCAGGTCGACGATTTCGACCTTCTGGGCAATTAGGTGTGCTCCGGAAACGTCGACAGTTTCACCACGCAGGAAAAAGCTTCGCCCTTCCAAGCGTTGGTTTGCTTCCTACGGCTCCGTGAGCTCCAAATTTTGCCCTCAGACTGCGACTGTATATACATGGGCCACGTACTGCAGCCACTTAGGCTTGCCAGACGAGCAACGGTGAATTGCGGATGCTGAAAGCACCGTCCGACTTCGGAGCTTTCAACCTTCAAGCCGACGTATGCAGCTTCGGAGTTGTGCACCGCAGCATCAGCCGTCAACGAAGGGTTTCAAGCACCAGCCCACTCTTGTTTGCTTCACTTCGAGAGCCGAGAGACCTCGTGGCCTCGTCACTGGAATGCGCCAGCCATGGCTCTTCTGGAAAAGGCTACCGATTTCCGACGGAGTGCAACAAGGCGTGCTGGTAGCGCTGTCGGGGCTGTCCCCCTTGCCTCTGTTGGGTACTGAGGACCATGTCGGAGAAGTGGTCGACCTTCTCAATGCCTGGAGCCTTCAGGCATGTCGATCACAGCCTTGCCTGGGGAGCCCAGCGCGCCTTGCCAATCTTGCCAGGAGAGCCAGGGAAGCGATGAGTGGTCCCGCGAAAATGCCTCATGATCCCCTGGAGGCAGGGGGCCAAGGCCTTCCAGCCTTGGGCTCTCCTCCTCGCGCGCCTCGCGCCTAGAGGACCAGCGCGCTGAGCTCGTCGAGCTGGATGCCTTGATTTCCATTCTGGGCACTTGCGCTTTGACCTTACAGCACGGTCTACAGCAGCTAGTGACGTGTAGATTCCTGCCAAGCTTTGCGCTGGGAATCTGGAGCAGAGGCCAGCACCCTGTCCACCTCTGTCAACATGTCTCCGACTTACCCGACCCGTTTCGCCGGGTGTAGCTTGGTGAAGTACCAGAGAAAGGCACGGGATGGCATGCTGTTATGCTGGAAGGCTTGCCGCTGCACCGAAGCCGTTGTTTGACCCGCTCAGCCGGTTCTACAGTCGGGGCCCCCTGCTCACGCAGTCCCCGGTTGTTTGGAAGTTTTCCGAGGTCAAGGAATGCCTGGCAGTGCGGCCATTCAGAGACTTTGCGTTCAAATGGACTCTTTCGCAACTCATGTCCAGGACAGGTGTGTTTGCAAATCGTGAACGCATCATTACGCCCAGCCCCGGAACATGTTTCGGACATCCCCACAGGAGCACGATGCCGAGATCGAGGCACTGCAGACGAAGCTTCGGGGTCTGTCGGAACCCATGTGACCACGGCGCTTGCGGGTTGTGATTGAAAACGTGCCGAGGTCTGAACGAAACAAGACCGTTCATCAGCTCAGCCCTCGTGACGTCGTAATCTGGGCAGAAAGGGTGTACATGCAGACATGCATGTCAAGGTCATTCTCATCCAGGGATGCTGCTTGGACAAGTCAGGCGCTTCGTCTGGGCGCGCCAGCAGACCTGCCATGCGACTCGTACGTGTTGCTTGAAGGACCACTACACCAAAAAGTTGGAGAAGCTTCGTGATCAGATTGCCAAAAGCGGAACCTCGCTGCTCTGGCATGCGCGGAAAAACTGCACCCGCCCTGAACTCTCAACCAGTTTTTTGGCAAGTTGTGCCAGGTCTGCACTAGTGGACAAGCTCAACAGGAACGAGGAGAAGAAGCGGACCAGCCAGCAGGCCTACACCAAGCTCACAACGGGTGCTGCACTTTTACAACCCCAGCCTGGCCACCTTGTGAGGAGTTTGCAACACGCACCAGCGAGACAGGCATTCTGAGTTGGGAGATGGTGTATGCGCAGCACAGCGCAGCACACTACGTTCCTTGAAAAGCAATGGCTGCCCCAGGACGACAGGTGAACGAAGCTTTGTCGAACAGGTGGCAAGAGGTTGGACAGGTTCCAGCAAGATCACTGTAGCCAGCTTCGAATGGCTGTGACAGACTTGCCGCCTCTTCGCGTAGGTTGTGGCGGAGATGTGCCAATACTACACAGTCGTTTTTCAGGCCCGAGTTCTAGGAAGCCGAACATCTCCATACTGCGTACGTGAGTTTGCAGAGCCCAGGCAGCAGGGACTTTGCGACACGAGCTACAACAGGCCGACAATTCGATCACTTCCAGTGTCGAATGCCAGTTTGGATGGGCAAGGTTTGTGAAGAGCTGACGAAGCCCTCCACCACGCAAGCCCTCGCCCGGATGGGTCGGGACTGCCTGCACCGTGCGACCTCGTGATCTATCCCTTGTTCGTGGATGCCAGATAAAGCGTACCTCGCAAGAATTCAAGATGCGCACTTCTTTCGAGGAGATCGCCTCACAAGCACAGGAGACGGCAAACACCTTCGTGGACTCACTCAGGGCCAGGCGGCTGGTCCCACTGTTCGACGGTTGTTTTGTTCCATGAAAGGCAAGGCGTGAGAGCCTCTAAGTTGCCGCCAGGTGTAGCAAGTGGAACGAGGGCACGGAGCTCGAACCGTGAAGGTTCGGCTTGAAGCTTAGATGGATCTGCTCGCACAGGCGAGGGTGCCGCGGGCCCACTGGCTTTGACGCACCAGTACAGATCATCAAGGTGCAAGCGGTTACAACAGAAGAGCCCCCAAGGGGCCGTGGGCCACTGCACTCCTCTGGCAGGTCGAGCCTGTCCAGCTCCCAGGAGGCTGACTCGACACGTCCGTGTGGTTTCTTGTGAAATATGTGTAATCGCAGGCCCTGACCTATGACGGCGGCGAGATCATAGAGGCACCCGTTATCGGGGGGGTAGATGTGTCCATGCAGACGCACACTCTTTCTGTTGCAATACAGGGGCGACCGGTCGCGTTCGGCTACTCGAACGGTTCGAGCTGGTCAGCTCCTGACAGCCCGACGAGCAGTTTTCTTTTGGAAGGAGCATACTGCCAAATCCTGCCGGACTAGTTGAGGCAAGCCACTTCCTCCCAAGGGTGGCCAGTGCCAGCATCGCTGGAGACTCGGCTTCACATGAGCCAAGCAGAGTGCAACCGAAAATCAGCGGAGGACTTGGCCAAACGAAGAGGCACGGTTTGATCATAATTATCGCATTACCACGCCGCATCTGCGATGATGTGGGCAGTAGGCAGTAGCTGTCCGTACCGAGAAGGAACATGCTGTGACAGTGATAGTCACAGTTGTCGGACACGGAAGTGTAGCAGAAAAAAACGAATAGTATCAGTACTAGTATAAGTGCAACTGCTACTGTATGATTCATATTCCGGTAAGTGATAGTATGCTGGACAACAAAAACAACAATAACTACTACTACTACTACTACTACTACCACCACCACGACTGCTACTGCTACTGCTACTGCTACTGCTACCGCTACCGCTACCGCTACTGCTACTGCTACTGCTACTGCTACTGCTACTGCTGCTACTACTACTACTACTTTAGTAGCAGCGTTATCATAACTACTATGACTATGACTATGACTATTACTTAGTCTGACATTCTCACGCTCAGGTTGGCTTTTTCGCAGGAGTACTTCTAAAGGCTGTCTCCCATTAGTCTCCGAGTTGTGTCCTTTTGTGAAGTGAGCAGACCCTGGCTGCTCTGACATGTGCGTCCAAGACTGGTAGATTCATCTGTCCCCCATTTCGTCTCCTTGCCGTCTTCCTTAGTGTGTGAAGAAAACGGACCCTGGACGCTCGAACTGCCGCCTGATATTGGCTGATTCATTTGCCTCCCGCTTGTCTGTTGTCTGCCTGTGTGAACTGAGCAATCCCGCGGGGTGTTGTCGGCGCCAGAGGTGCCTGTGGCAATGTCGGTAGTTGTTCAGTCTACAGAACGGTACTGAGTGCCCTCAAGCCTGAGACGCATTGGCACAGATTTCGCCATATCGGAAATCTCAATAAGTCCTCAATTCTCTTGAAAGCGATGACCTCTCGCAAGCGCCCTGGTGAGCTCAAAGCTCAAAGCTCCAGCGTACTTACAATCCTAGTTACGATCAAGAGAGAGTACAGCCTCCTGGCATGCTTATGGCCTGCGTGTCCGTAACTGCATGCTGCAAAGGTCATTGAAGCATAATGGAGCTTACCTTTGCCAGCCAGCAGTAGGTTGCCTGCCATTCCTGAATTCCAGAACTCGCGCAGGGCATGGGAGCTCAGCAAGGTCATATGCCTCGTTCCCCATGGGACCAGTCCAAGGAGACGGGGCTGCACGGGGAGGGCTTAGGACTCGGCATCATTTCGCCGGTTCCCAATCTGTGCTTTCAAGTGCTAGGCAAACTATGGCATCTGCCTAAGTTACGAGGGTCATGCGGGATGTTGCAGTGAAACGGTGGGAGCATCTAGCCTTGGCCCTGCAACAAGTGCAGGACCGGTCTGACCGCAGAGCCGACGTGAAAAGCCCTTGGGGTTGACATCGCACGCCGTCCGTTTCACGCCCAAAGCCGGCTCGCGACGCATGTCGCCAAGGTAATGCACCGGAAAAAGCGCTTCCGATGCTGTGATGATGGTGATTGCAACGACGACGGCGAGGGTGATCATGGTGCTGATGAGGATGAGGAGCGGCTTGACAGCGAAGTATGCATTTGGAGAGCGTCTCTTCGATCCCCTCCCTTTCATCAGGCTCGAGCCTTTTTCGGCAGATCGGTTTCACATCTGCATTTCATAAGAAATTTCCTTGGCAGCAGCTCAGTTTATCAGAAGTTCATTGGCTGACATGATGGAACTGTCGTAGTTGCCTACTTTGACAGAATTAGAATAATTAGAATGATGCTGGCAGCCCGGAAGTTGGTTGTCCGTAGCGACCCCCTTGTTAGCCTAGGTTCCGGCCCAGGAAGCAGAGTGTAGTATCTCAGGCAAAATCGACACTCTGTCCTTCGGTCCTTAGATTACGGCTGGAGCAGCCGCCAGAGATGCCGTCACTGCGTGAGATAATGATGAGCAGGGCGAAGGAGCCAGCGAAGGCCCTGTCACCCTTGGTTTTTCGTCGAACTGTTCAACGAACCTCTCCTACAACAATTCGAAGCGGTTGCGGTATCCATTCATATACCGAGAGGTGCATCCAATGGACCGCGCCTGGCACACAGCTTTGCATTGCGCATCGCATCGGCGGCCTGCTTGGTCTCACCAGTCGCGGCTGCTTGTCAGGCACCTCCGTCTCCTCAGACTGCACCAGACTCGCCTGCTGGCCGACCTCATTCTCCACTTGTACAGGCGAAGCCAATAGGAATTCCGTGAGCTTGGGTGTGAGCTGGCACTTTTTTAGGCGGAGGTCAGCACCCCGCAGCGCAATGGCTACGGGCGTCCTCCCAGGCCGAGGCCAGGCCTGCTTGAACCTGATGCGAGCACGTGCCCTGGTTAGGCCAAAGCCAACGCCAGGCTCGATTGCTCTCATGAAATGATCGCTCTTAGGTGTGATGATGTCGAAGTGAATCTAGCGCCGCAGGACAGACAAACAGTCCTGCTAGTGCTGGCTCTGCGCACCCCAGGAGGCACAGTGCAGAAAACGACAGCGAAGCTCGCAGCGTAGCACATCCCCACACAGTTGCCTGAAGATGCGTCGGAACAGCAGTACATGCATCCTTCTAACCTTCAAGCCCGATTGTGGCAATAGCCCCTCTATCATGTTAGCTGCGGTGGCAGGCCCAGTGAAGAGCGAAGGCCACGCCCAAGGCCCTTGGCGGACGGTGCAGGCATCCCGGCTTGGCGATAAGAGCACAGAAGCGATGGTGAAGCTGGGGCTTGGAAGGTTGAAAGTTCAGGAAAGCTTAGGGAGTCAGTGTATTTTGCGGCAAACGGTGCCAGTGACTTTTTTGCTTGATGCTGAAGGTCGAAGAGCCCCGAGTGAGCCACCCCGAGGCCAGGCTACCAGTGAACCAGCAATGAAAGGAGTAGACCAGAAAGCCCCATCACGAAGAGGCAAACGAGACGATGATTCCGTGCCTTCCAGCAGAGCAGGACGAGGCCCTCCAGCGTTAAACGACTCACTGGATCGCGAGTACAGCAGATGACACATCTGCGTAAAACAGATTCAGATCTTCAACTGACTGCTTGTCCTGGCCTGCGAAGCCCAGAAAGTTGCAATTAGCAAGTGAGTCTGCACGCAAGGTGGGGCGCCTGGGGCAGCACGGGCTAAGGCTTGCAGAGCCAAGGCTGTGCTTGCCGTCCCGGGCCGGGCCGTCCCGTTAGGCTCGCTCCTTGTCAGCCAACCGAGCACCGGAGAAGGTCCGGATTGGTCTGGTCCTCGGCCCTCGCACCTGTCGGACCTGGCGACCGGCAGTGCAAGCCAGGCGATGCTGCTCCTCCCATAGATCGGAAGGACGTTGGCAAGGTGTCGCTGTTGCACGCTGCTGCTGTCTTGAAGCATCTTGAAGCCTTGACAGAGCTTGGAAGTATACGGAAGTATGGTCGACTCTGCAGCCGGGCAGGTGCCTGCGTACTTGAAGAGACGTCAAGAGGAGCTCGCAGAGGACCAGATGGTTTCATCATGTTTCATCCTGTTTCCCTCAGAGAGACTTCTGGGTGAAGAAACGAAGAGAGGAGAAGAGGAGAGCAGCGCGACCCGTCTCGCCTCAGCCTCCGCGTGAGCCTCAGACTCGAGCCGCCTTCGACGCAGCCATGGAAAGCGCTTTTCGAAGGCCAGGATACAGAAAAGTCGACGAAGAGGAGCGGCAGGAGACGCTGGACGTCCTCAGGCTCCAGCACTGCTGTGCTATGTTCTTTCAGTAGGAGATATGCCGCGCCCAGGCAGCGAAAGGTGGAAGTGGAAAAAGCACAGATGAGCCTGCCTTTTAAGATCGAGACGATCGGTCAGAAACAGCGTGAGAAGGCTCCGGCTTTGCTTTCATTTCCGAGACTCGACTTTGCCGCCGGTGCAAGGATCTGAATGACCGTTTGGTGCATATTGAGAAGCTCTCAGGCCAGGCCGCGGCTTCGGAAGCCGCTTCCGCCGCTCATATCCTCATGGCAGAGCCGCTCTGAGGAATGTTCTCGAAACCTGTGGTCTTCGTTCCCGCTGATGCTGGGCTTCTTCACTGCATTCGGCTGTGGTCGGTGCTTTGGCCACGGCTCAGGGAGCGACTGAGGCCCATCGCCGCTTCGCTGCCTTCCCTGGGACTTTGCCTGAGTTCTGACTGTTTCCGAGTGTCTGTGCGACTTAGCATGCTCTGGTTGCGAAGCATCTCGGCAGGTGCAGACAGGGAGCGCAAAGCTCTCGAGGTCAACAGCCTGTCTGATGTGGGGCTCTTTTGCAGAGAGGTTCAGCCGCTGCGATTGCCATTCGACAGGTCTTGCCTTCGAATGACCAGCGCAATGACCGGCATGAGCGGCGCGGGATTGCACTGGCCTGACTTCTGGAAGCCGAATCCTGGGATGCGGGATGACGCAGGCACGGAGCTGTCAGCGTCTCTCAGGTCGTGCATCAAGCTCCCGGCGGCCAGTCGAACCTGGTGCTCGGCTAAAAGCTCGCCGTGGTGCACAAGTGCTGTCTCGCACGTGTTACTTCTACTTGAATGAAGCGTGAGTGTGACGTGATAATGCATGATTGGCTGCCACTGGCCGTCAACTGAATACGGTTGCAGGACAGCCTGGTAGCTAGGGTAATGTGTTGCGCATGCGTGGAGTCGGACGGACCACAAAACCGAGTTCCTGTCTCGGCCATTGGTCTGACCTGACCCGTTGTTGTTAATGGTCTCGCCAGTGTGCGGATGCCAGAATTTGCTATGCATTGTCGTTGAAAAGAGACGGGCACAGGTCCACCGTTTTCGTTGCGCTTGTTTGCAGCCTGCCTGATGTAATGAAGCTGTCGTGGACCCTTTCCATACAAATCAGGACCAGGTTGAATAGGAAGGGGTCCATGTAGGCCGGGTGGGTGTTCAGCATGGAGACTGCAGAAAGAGTAGACTCTGACTTCGCAGCCAGAGATGAGACGGCGGGGTCCTCGGCATCATGCCTTGAGGGCAACATGTGATGGCACGGCGTCAGTTTGGAGGATATGCAGAGTCTCTTCGACACCTGCTACGGCCTCGGTGAGTACCACAAGGCGCAACACCTCCCAGGGCAGGAAGCCTTGCCGGTGCTTTCTCTTCCTGACTTGAGAGGTCGAAGGAAACAAGAATCTGAAATACCTCATTCGTCAGCGAGACGAGTTCTGTCGCTCAGACACGGAGAGCGGCCTTCTGGCGATTTTCTGCTTCGGCACGTTGGCACACTCCGCATTGCTAGGTGCTTAACTTCTCTGCAAGACCTGGAGAAAGCAGTTTCTGAGACGGACCGGTGGAGCTTGCCAAGATGATCCTGCAAGCACTTTGTGGGCTCAATCTTGATGAGGATGCGGGCTGTGTCCGTGCCAAGCTGGGGGAATGGCAGGCGAAGATTAGTCGTATCTGCAAGTCATCAAGTAACAGGTGCGCCCGCAGTCTTGGACAGGTCTTGCCCAGGAAGATCGTCCCTTTGCTAACGTCCTACATCGAGGCACGGACGGACATGCAACATTTGTTTTTGTTAGTTGTCGGTTCTGTTTGACTGTACACTAGTAATCCGCGGGAATCGAAGATAGTTTCGAAGTATATATATATATATACATTATATACACGTGTATGTACATATGTATATATAGGTAGGCATGTAGGTAGGTCGGTACGTAGGGTATGCATGTATGAATGTATGTATATGTGTGTGTATGCGGGTGGGTGGGTGGGTTGGCGGGCGAGTGGGTAGGTATGTAGGTAGGCAGGCATGAACGGTCCTCGGTCCTGGACGTAGGGAGGTAACTCTCCAATCGTCTTGCAGTTGGACGGTTGCCTTTTTACACAATGAAACAAGGACATTTGCCAGTCAGCGACATTGCTGTGGCTGTTTCGCAGCAGAGGGGCAGCGAGCCTTTCTGGATTGCGCCGCCTAACAAAGACCGTCTAGACTTGCTGTGAAGAAAAGACGCCTTTTTCACGTACCTGCGAAAGGCCGCCCAAAAATACCCTCAAAGCTGTTATTGCTACACTGCTTGAAGAACGATTTCATGCCAAAGCGGAACATACCCCTTGTTGCTGTAAGCAGCTTTCAGGCAGTGCTCGCATTTTGCCTTTGCCAGGTTGCCCAGCTTTCATGCAGGTCTGCACATGCATGCATGCATCCATGGCTGCAGCAATCTGATACACACCTACATGTACTTTGCAATACAAGCCAGCAAGATGTGCGATACTACATCCAACCATAGGTGCGTCCAAACTTGAAGACAGTGTGTCAAGAACGGCCATCGGTTACGGCGTCGCAGTGGTCTGAATCGCAGGCAATCTCCATTGCGGGTGCTATGTATGCCATGCACACATGTTGCGCAGCAGTTATACATGTTATACATGTTTTGCATTTACGCATATACGTGCATATGTGTATATATATATACACATACACACATTATATGCATATAACTGCATATGCATATATGCATATGCATATGTACAGGCTTAAACATATGTATGCCTGTATGTATGTACATATGCATGCACACATCTTTCAATCAGCGTATCTATCTTCATTTTGTCTATCTGTCTGCTACCTCTGACCCTGTCTGTCTGTTTGTCTATCTATCTTCGTGACTTTCTATCCCTGGAATGACTGGAGAGCAGCCAGAAGGTTTTTCTGTGAGAATCCTGTAAGGTTTCCTGTAAGATAGGCTGTGTGGTGAAGAAGTCCTGCGAAGTTGGCTGTGAGGTTTGCTGTGAGGTTTGTCGTGAGGATGTGGGCGGGGGTTGAGTTTGTTGCTTCTGGGGAAGTAGACGTGTTCGTGGAGGGGGGCGGGGTCGGGTTGCGTCTGGGGGGCCCCTGACAGGGTGGACTCACAGGACCTCGGCCCGGTTTGTCCAACGCAGCCCGAGATGGGGCTGCGTTGGGGCCGCGGGCGGTGGACTCACCGCAAACCTCGCGAGAAACCTCACAGCAAGGGGATCGGCCCGAACCCAAAACCGGGTTGGCTGTGAGGTTTCCTGTGAGATGCCCCTTGCTGTGAAGTTTGTCGTGAGGTTTGTTGTGAGGTTTGCTGTGAGGTGCCCCTGGCCCGGGTTCAGTCGTTGCCGGGTGATAATCCCTAAACCCTAGGCCTTAAACTGCCTTAAATCCAAAACACTAAACCCTAAACCCTTCCTGAGAACCCGCGTTTTGCACACAATCTCTCACACAGCCAACAGATTCTGCACGACAAAGTCCCAAGCTTGCTCACAACCTGTGCTTTTCGTACACATGTCTAACGAGGTTCCTCACAAGAAGCCTCGCAAGCTAACCCACAACCCATGTTTCTCCCTCCGATTTCTCACAGGGTTTCTCACAGGGTTTCCCACAGGAACCTCGCAAACTTACTCACAAGCATTCGGATTCTCACAAGAAACCTCGCAAGTTTACTCACAAGCATCCTTACAAGACACCTCACAGTATGACATCCAATGAGTCCAGGCAACATGAACTCACAAATCGATCTGTCTATTTATCTGTTTATCCATTTATCTACCTTTCTCCACACACATAATGCTCCCGGTTTTTTGCAATCACAATACGGGCAGCCTCGACCTTTCCATCCTTACCTTCAGGACTCGGAAATAGCTTCCCATGCGCTGAAGCTGATGGTCCTTCTCACAATGCGGGTAGGCCGGAACAAAAAGTTTGAGCCTGAATTGCTTTGCCTTTCAAGGGCTCAGATGGATTCCGGATGTCAGGAGTCTACGGCCCCCCTCCTAGAGACCGCATTATGCTTCAAGAGCAAGAGCGCGAACAGCTTTCCCATTTGCAGGCTCATGTTTGTTTGGTGTGGTTGTCTTGCATGGAATGTCTCAAACCCTGTAGCGAGGACTACAAGGAGTCGTTCACGAACCCGACCATCTTCAGCATGATCGTTCGACTGCTCGTAGGAGCTCTAGATGGAGAGGCCGCCTGGACCCACCCACCGACAAAATCTGTCTTCTGCTGGCATGGCTGCTTCTTCGTCTGCGCTTTGACGAGCTCTTGTGTCGCAAGGAAAGCTCGCACCTCTTCAAGGAGCCGCTTAGCGCACGCTTGTTGGTGTCGTGTCCTCGGAAGAGGCACCAGGAAAACCTTGGTGGGACAGGATGTCCTGTTCCTGCTGCGAAACCTGGTGTCTGCCGTGGCCTTTAGACATGGCGGCCCCATCCCCCCAGAGCACATGTTCAACCTGACAGGTCCCGGATCCAGGTCCGGGGGACACCGGCTACACGCCCCTCAGAGGAAGGATGCAGCCAGCTCCTTACCAAGCCATCAAAGACAGCCGCGGCTTTCTGAAAGAGCTTCCTTCCGTTCTGCGCAGAGAACTCTAGTCGCTCTGTGGGCCTCTCTGTGTGCATGCACGTGCGTAGTGCGTGCTTGCTGAAATCTGCTGTGCAGAAAGCTGCCGGTGACATGTTGTGCCAGTGCGAAACCAGAACGGCGTACGCTCAGTTGTTCGGTCGTGCACGGCGTGAGGCTACGCTAAGAAGGAAGAGATCTGCGTTCAGAGAGGGAGAGGGTCCTCTCATGACATCTCATGACGGACATGCAAGGATGGAACAGCATCAGTAGCTGTTCATTGAAGCAGCGCAGTTGCGCGAAGTGCAGCCAGAGGAGAAGGCTCAAGGCAAAGCTCACAGTTTGTTTCGTCGCAGACGCCAAGGGCGCTGGGAATCGTACTCTGGCTGATCGTTGCTTTTGGGACTGTCCTCGATACTAACGGGTTTCTATGGGGCGACGGCCAAGACAAGCCAAACAAGGTAAACATGCCCCTTCAGCCATCCTTGTCGTATGCAAAATAAGAGGTGGAGGCAGAGGGTTGCATGCGATGTCGCATCCAGGATGGAGCTTCATCCGCGATGCCAACAATAATACTCCAATCATTCATTGTGTGCTCCAAATTTGTGTCCCAAAAGCGCTGATTTCGCAGCCCGTTCTGCATGGCAGAGCTTGCAGCCACCTCAACCTCGAGCCTCATAGCTTTCAGCTTTGCAGCCTGCCCCAATTCCGGCTGGCCCAGCCAGCGAGTCTGAGCCACCATCTGTTTGAGCCTTGCTCTCAGGATGACGTTCATTCGCAACTTTTTCGAAGAAGGCTGGATGCGGCAGCTGCGTGTGCAAAGGAGCTAGAGTGTTCGGTGGAGTCTCAGGCGTGCTGACCTTCTTGATGATCCTCGGCAATGAACTTGTCCAACAGCAGCAAGAAGACACTCAGCAGGCCAGGGCCTCATGCGCCTTTTGTTGTGGGCTCTGACATTTCGGCTTCTTCCTTTGGCAGGTTTGGGCGCTTGCCGACATCCTTTATCATGTATGCACCCACTTCGATCCAGATGCGACTTGGCTTCCACACGTTCAGTTTGCTGACTCCAGTTTGCTAGCCCCCTCCCGTGAGGTTGAAGGCACCCCAATGGTCTGCTAGAAGCGACAAATCTCACAGCCAACATGACGAACAGGCTAAGAGCGTCAGCTGACTATGCTCAAGCCTGGCCACGGGGTTTCGTGTCGTCTGTCGGGGGCTTGCTTGAAAGGCGGTCTTGTCATCAGCAGCTCGGATGCCAATCAAGCCGGGTGTGCACGCACGCCTCCGCCGTGCCCCTCTAAGTCGAACAATTCCAGACTCACCTCGTGGCTCACTGGCCTCGGGGGCGGGGGCCCAATGCTTGCCTTGGCTTCGCTCCGCCGGTCCAGGTTTTCGCAGTTGAAAACTCTGAGGACTTGCACCACGAAGGGGGAAGCCTCCAGTGAGATCGAAGTTTGGAGCTTCAATCTGCGAACTGAGAAGGTAAAGGAGGAAGACTCTCTTAATGCTTGGCCGGAAAGGCGCCAAGGAGTCGCAAGTCTAATTGCGAAATACAGACCTGCTGTAGTATGTGTGCAAGAAGCGACGGTCACAATGCTGCGCGACATTTGCTCACATCTGGATGGCAAATACGAGTGGAAGGCCACATCGCGGTTACCAAACGAGCCCGACGAGTCAGCTGGTTTTATCATTGATACAGGTCGTGCCAAGATTCTGGACTACTCGGTCTTCTGGTTGTCATCTCCAGGTGCCCCTGATGGCATCCCAAGTTGGGACGCCCGGTTCCCGCGGACCTGCGAGGCTGTGTTGCTCGACATCCTGGGGTCTGGTGGACTGATACGAATCTTGAACACTCACTTTGATCATCAAGGTTCCACTGCCCGTCTGGAGTCAGCCCGTATGATTTCTGAATCCATCGCGCGCTTTTCGCAGAGAATGCCTGCTTGTGCCCAGATTCTGTGTGGTGATTTTAACTCACCGAAGTCCAGTGAGCCATACGCTGTTCTGATGGGGAATCTTGGCCCATCCACTCCAGCAGCTCGCCCTCTGAAAGATGCGTTCCGATGCGACGGTGTGGTGGATACCGGTGGCGTGCAGAGCACCATCCACAAGTGGCAGGGCATATCGTTTGCCGAGGATCGAGGGGACGGCACGGTTGATTTGTCACAGGGCGAGGGCTATGACAGCCGCCACATTGATTGGATTCTCTTCCTGGATGGAGTACCAGAAAATACAGGCTGCACAAGATTACAACCTCTACGAAGCAAGGTAATCACCGATTCCATGGCAAGTGGCCGGTATCCTTCTGACCATTTTCCGGTCAGCACTACCTTTCGAATAGCAATCCATGCAGAGCGGAGCCGACTGTAATGAAAACGTGTCGGTACGTCCCGCCGAGGCAGAAGTGACCTTTTTTCCCTGACGTATCCCATATTATCCCATGACATTTCAAACTGCAGGAGTTGCTGACAAGCAACAAGGACCGAAGCAAGCAGGGCTCTCAGCAATCCGCAGAGTCTTGCTCAGCTTAACATGGCGCCCTGAGACCAAAAAGCGACTTGGCCGACCTCTTGGCTCGGGACAAGGCAGACCAGAAGGTGGCTTGGGCCGTGAGAGACACGTTTTCGAGCACGGTTGCACATGAACTCACGTTTCCCTGGCAGCTCATGGGGCCGCCGCCGCGTGCCTATTGCTTCGCAACCGAAGCACCAAGAACCTGTAGCGCGCTTCCGAGGTCTTCCAGGCACAGCCGCTTTGGAACGCTCCTGCCTCACACGGATCGCACTTTTTGTTGCTTTCCGGGAAGAGGTTTCGTGGCAAGCAGGGACTGGACTCAGCTCAGGTCAATGGCGACAATGTCTCGTGACGGCTCCATGCTGGTTGCGTGGCATGCAAGATTTTGCTTGCCGTCTGTTTCCTGGTACTCTGTGCAGCTGGAGAAAATGGGGCTGTCCCGGTCCGCCAAGTTGTCGTCGTCCGTGCAGCACAACGGCATCATGCAGAAGAGCGGCGCGCGGGATTCCCAGACATTGCAGCTGCCCAGATGACGAACTGGAAGCGCGGCTGTCCTCCCAGGCTTCTAAAGAAAGAGTTCCGCAATCCTGAAACGAGCGGGAAGAAGACCAACATGTTCCACAGTCTGTTTTTCGTGGATCTTTCTGAAGGGCCAGGATCTCAGCTCTTCCACGCGATGTGTGCCATAGGCCCCAAGTGTTCCCGCGCAGCTCCACGGCTTCCCTTGAGCTTTCGGTTTCAGCAGCCAAGTGCTGTCGGCGCTTCACTGTGAGCGCCTTTATAACAGATGTTTTCGCGCAGCTTCGACGCTCACTGTTTGTGCCTGACCAGACACTACAAAAAAGCCATTCGACAGTTTCTGCCCAGATGCGATGTTGTTTGACAACTCGGACGCATATCTTTGCCAAAGGCCTCGTGTTTGCAAGAACATACTCGCGCATCCAGAAGGTTTGGAGCGAGAGGCGCAGCATCGACAACTTTGACAACCGTGCCTCCGACACCGACATTGCTTTGTTGCCGCTGGACATCTACAACAGCTTTGAGCATGTCGCGCGAAAGAGAATCCTCCGCATCGACCGTGTGCAGTCTGCGCTTCTGCTCTCGATGCTTCTGCTGGCAAGTTGTGGAAACTGCCATGCACGCCGAGGTCTGTTCGGGAGTACAACCAGGTCAATCCACATGTGCCTGCATCCAAGCGGCGTCTGCTCCCGCCGATCCCATCCCCTATCGCTGGGACTGGAGTGTGTCGCACGAGCCGGGTGAATCCAGGCGGGGAGTTCTAGACGACCGCATGTACCACCCGCTCAAGATCCTCCAAGGTTGCCAAATTCTGCAGATCACGTGGGCTGATCCGAGGAACTTGCCAAAGCATGAATCCAGTACTGCGTGCCAGGTTATCGTACCTTCTTCGAGAAGCTTTGCGCGACTTCCTTTAGTTCACTCGTGAGCATCATGCGGAGCAGCTGCAACGTCAGCATGCTGCCCAGTAACAGCAGCCGTGTTTCTCTGTGCATCTGCCACTTGATCACATGATGGACTGCTGGCCAAGAACCTCAAAGCCAACAAACAGAAGGGTCAGAATTCGACATGTGCCGTCCTGAGTTGGAAGCTTTGCTCGACATGGCTACTGCAGCTGACCAGCCATACAGGCCACACCTGCTGAACTTCGTTTGCTGGTTCCTGGAGTTCCACCGTGTCCAGCACGCAATACAGGACGGATCATCCAATGTTTTGGAGCTGAGATTGCCAAATTGCCGTTTAGCCTCGACGCGCTCGGCTACGCTGTAGCTCTTACTGCGCTTGGGTAACAGGTTAAGGAAGCGGAGAAGACGAGCTCAACGCTTGGTGCCAAGAAGGGGGATTGTTTCTCTTGTTTCGAGGCTGTGGGTGGTATTCCTGCTCGAGGCCCCCTGACATGGACATTGCAGTCATCCAGGGGGCGATTGCGGTGTCCTTACTCATGCGGCTGCTTACAAAGCACACCTAGCCCCAGCTTCAGTTTCGTGTTGGCGAGAAGATATGTGCCAGGATCTGGATATGATCCAGTTTACTACAGCTCGGCTTCGTGACTTCGGAAAGGCCCATGCAAAACATGTTCGGGTGCGGCAAGTTCGAGCCGGTTCGCTGACAGAACGCCCAAATTCACTCTTCCTTCCTGGTCATCACTCTCCGGGTGCTGGCAGCGCAAATCCAGACGATCAAGGTCATGACCGGGCTCTCGGCCCAGTAATTGCTGCATGTTCTGTTGGCACAAAGACGGCTCCGGCATTGGCTAGGGCTTTTCTCAAGGTGCGAGGGCTCTGACACCCGAGACTGTGGAGACCTTTTGGTGACTCACGCCGTCAAGGACGGGCTTGACGTGATGGCAGTTGACCGCCAGACTTCGATTTCATTCTCCACTTTCCGCAACAGGAAGATGTCTTGGGAAACCTGGCATGGATCATGAAGAACTTCAACTCCGCGGTGCATGATCCTCGCATTCTCTCCTACTCAGTGGAGGCGCCTGCATGGGATTCCATGCCGCAGGAAGCTCTCTTGCCCGTCGGCCCGAGCACAGGTCTGGCACAATCTGACAATGATGATGAAGACACGAGGTGGCGACAGGCCAGGCGAGCAGTTGAGCCTTCCTGGCCAGAACGGAGAGATCTGCAGGGGTGAAGAGGCTGAGTTCCAGGAGCCGGCCTTGATGTTTCTGCAGCGTGTGGGTAGGTACTGTCGCCGTCATTGAACCCATGCCCTGTTGAGGTTGAGCGGCTTCGTGGAGTGCAGATGACGCGTTCCAGCACATCGGTGGAGAAGGAGATCACAGGCTGCTCGCAAATTTTGATTGGCGTTTGCGCTTTACCTCTTCTTCCACGAAGCCTCTTCTGCCGAGGCATCGCTGACTCCAGAGTGGTGCAAAATCTCTTCCACCTGTTGGAGAAGTGAACCGGAGTCCAAACGTTTCCATGCACTCGCGCCAGGGCTGAGATTGCCTTGGAGGTACAAGCGACATACACCGACACTCCAGTCCATGCTCGTCAAGCTGATCCACAGCATCATGGATGTACCATGGAGAAACAATGGGCGGTTTCCGTGCGCAGTGCTCGTATGAGTTCGAGACACCTGCTGCGAAGCGAGGCACAGCCCACGAACATCGTCTTGTTTTTCGAGGTCTCCTACTTCCAGCGTGGCTGCCTTGGCAAACCAGCCATGCCTGAGAAGCTAACTCTGGATGCTTAATGATCTGGCTGATTCGAAGCCATGCCATAGTTGCTGCAGAAGGCATTCAGAGAATCATGACGGACCCTCTGCTGATCAGCACGAAGAATGCAGAGAAGTACAAAGAGCTTCTGGGTCTCCTGCCGAGCGATGTTGAGACAAACAACGCCAGCGTCGCCAAACGCCAAACTTGCTCTCCGATCCGCCAGGCTTGCTCCGCTTCATCCTGCGCGAGTTTTTCAAGTGTGCCGAAACCAACAAGTGCGCCTTTGCGGAACTGCCGTGAGCTGAGTCGTCTAGAATATCGTCATTCGATGTCCAGGCCGGCTAGATTGACAGATAGCCGTGGACAGGGCGTGCGCGACAACTTCAGGTTCTTCCCCAAAATACAGGAAAGCCAGAAGGATCAAGTGGAGCCCGGAGCTTAGAACTCTCTTGGCCCCGCAGACCGAAGAGTTAGGAATCATGAAATTACACCGAACGGAGCTGCTGTCCCTGAACTTCAGGTCCTGCGCTGTTGACTTCGGTGCTATATTGACGAATTACGAACAAGAAGCGTATCGACGAATCTTGGACAGGACTCTTGAAGAGAAATGTGGCGAAGCCACTCATGCACTCAAGCCTGGGTCGCGGACGCCTTTGGAAGGATGGATGCTGGAGATACGCTGACAGCAATGAAGAAGCAGTGCCGCACCAAGAAACGAAGAAATGTGGGTTCATGTCCAACCGTGGGCCGCTGAGCCCAGGCGTGCCGATGTGATGAAGGGACAGGGCTGGACGGAGGAGGAGGACGCCGTTTTGCGACGGTGCTACCCTGCGTTCCTCGGCTCTGGTCGCTGCATTCGCTAGCCATCCTGCGTGATTGCGACAAGTGCTGTTCCAGCTGCATGCCAGAGTGAGGCATGCCCAAACAATTGCAAGTTCGATGAAGGTATGCAGAGCATCCGCTTTGTGCAGAAGTCTTGGTCGCCGAGCTGCCAGAAGACACCAGCCGAACGGCTCAGCAGGCGCCTCCCTTCGCATGTCCTGTGTGGCTACGGCCGTGGCAAACATGCAAACAAACCTCACGTTGTACAGTATGTCCCGAAACAGTGCTTCGCGTCCCAGTGGTCAACAGCAATTGGCAACAGACAGCATGCACGTCAATGAACACATCCACATGAGACGTAGGTCACACATAGGGACACACGCACGAGCATCGTAGGTATGTGCTTCTGTCGTGAAAACTATTCGCAGCTTCTCATGCTTCATGCACGTGTAGAAGCCGCAACACTAAACCTGAACCAAAAGACCCTGAACCCTTATACCCCGAACCAAAAACCCCTCATGCCCTAACACCCTGCTTCCCTGAACCCTGGTATCGATGTGCCACACGTCATGCTTTCTAGAACGTGTGTGCATCTGCCTTGGACGTTCAGGCACAAGGATCTTAGAAGTGCACAGTGCAAAATGTGAGGGCGACTGTGTTGCCGCTACTGTTTCCCACAGCTGTGCTGTCAAATTGGCAGCGGAGCCGTGGCGACGCTCCTTTCCGCGCCATGGTTGGCGCTTCTCGGGCGTGGCAGCCCAAAACGGCCGCGAGTGGCGGCAGCGAGCGGCGAGAGGCCGCGGTGAAGAAGAATGAGCCCAATGACGTTGTCGACGGCCCGGCGGAGACACCAGGACAAGGACCGGGCCCTTCCACAGAGGATCATGCTGCTGAGGACCCTTGGGCCGATGCAGCGGCGAGGCGCGGCCCCGACAAGGACCCCGACGGTGACCGCAGCCAGTGGGATGATGACTGGTGGCGGCAGGGTTGGAACCAAGATCGTCGTGGCTGCTGGTCTCAAGGCAGCTGGTCTCAAGAGGCATGGTCCCAAGACGCGGGCCGGTCACAGGAACATGGCTGGAACGGCTGGGAGGCCAGCCCGGCTGTGCCGGCCGACGGGATCATGAACACAAGGCAGCTACGTGGCTTCCACACGGCGAACCTCCCGATGATCGGTGGCTTCGGCATGACTCGACCGTGGTCTCAGGCAGACTTTTCGTCCAGGCGGCAAAGCTGGACGGGTACCGGGAGCTACACGCAGGACCGCGATGAGACTTGGAACCAGTACCCCGGCGGCAACGGCAGGGAACGGCCCTCGGAGAAGCTCGCGGTCCCCGAGTTCGAAGGCAGCGGCCTTGACGAGGCAGAGGTTGGCAAGAGCGCCAGGAGTTACGTCCGTAAAGTTCAGGTGTGGCTTCGCTGCACCCGGCTTCCTCCCGAACAGAGGGCGCTAGCCCTTTACAATGCCCTCACCGGCAAGGCCTGGCTGTACGCTGAGGAGCTCGAGATGGAGGCACTTGCGTCCCCTGAGGGGGTCTCCTATTTCCTAGAATGGGTGCAGACTCGCTTTGCTGAGGTGGAGCTGCACAAGATTTCCCAGGTGATGGGCGACCTTTTCAGGCGCTTTCGGCGCCGGGCCGAGCAGAGCATCCGCGACTACATAGTGGAGTTCGAGAGGCTGCTGCTTCGTTTGCAGGAGGTTCAGTGCGAGCTCCCGGAGACGGTGAAGGCGTGGCTGTTCTTGGATAAGCTTCGGCTGTCCGAGAGCGAGGAGCTGGCCCTCCTGTCTAGTGTCGGGAACCAGTGGTGCCTTCGGCGGCTTCAACAGGCCGCGCTTCTTCAGGAGCGGGCCCTTAAGAGGAGCGAGCGCAGCGGCGAGGGCAAGCACGCCTGGCGAAGCAGCACCGGACGCTGGAAGCAGACCGCGCACGTGACGGACCAGGCTGGCGAGGAGGATGAAGAATCCGACGCCGCGCCCCTTGGCGACCAGGAATCCGATGTGGACCTTGTGCCGGAGGACATAGCCTATGACCACCACACGGCTTACGTGGCCTACCAAAACGCAAAAGACAAATACCGTGCTGCCACCCAAGGTCGTGGAACCGACCCGGCGGAGGTCAAGAAACGGGCCGAGGAAAGGCTCCGCCTTGCCAAGGCCAGGAGCTATTGCAGCGTATGCAAGAGAAAGGGCCATTGGCACCGAGACGACGTGTGCCCGATGAAGGGCAAGGCTTCGGTTCCCGACGCAGCACCGAAGACGGTGAACGAGGCCGACGTCGTCTTCCTGGCTGGCTCTTTGGGTGCCGGCCGCGGCGGCACCACCTACGAGGACTTCGCCGGGCACGGCACGGACCACGGCTACCCGGGCGGCGAGATCAACTACAAGGACCTCGTGCAGCACCGCCCGGACGACGGCGACCCGGAGGGCGAGACCACCCACCAGGACCTCGTGAAGCACGGCCCGGACGACGGCAACATTGACAGCGAGGTCTTCTACGAGAGCTTTGCAGGGCACGGCCCGGACCATGGCAACCGGTACGGCGAGACGACCTACGAGGACTACGCGGAGCGCGGCCCGGACCACGGCAACCCGGACGGCGAGAACACCTACCCCTGGGGATCCGAGACCTCGTATAT